>UELU01144262.1:0-12304 GCA_900490025.1 Megastigmus dorsalis | reverse complement strand
GACCACCTTCCGCTCACGAAGGCCCTGGACCAGCGACCAGACAAGGCGTCCCCTCGTCAACTTAGGCAACTGGACTACATCAGCCAGTTCTGCTTTACCTTCGAGTACATCCCGGGTGTGGACAACGTCGTAGCAGACGCTCTTTCACGAGTGGAGGCAATCGACATGCCGACCACCATGAGCCCCGCAGCCATCTACGAGGCCCAGCAGCGCGAGGACATCGACGCCGACCACGAGCTAGTCAGCTCGTCACTGAACATCCAGCCCCTGGAAGTTGGAGGCTACCGACTCTTGTGCGAGACGTCCACAGGGGTCGTTCGCCCCTACATCCCCCGGGAGCTTCGAAGGACAGCGTTTGACGTCGTGCATTCGCCTGCGTACCCCAGCGGACGCTCCACTTCCAGCATGCTGAAGGAGAAGTACGTCTGGCCCGGAATAAAAAAGGACGCACTCAGGTGGGCGCGCGAGTACCTAGCCTGCCAACGCGCGAAGATTCACCGGCACGCCCGCGTGCCGCCAACGAACATCGACGTACCTGATCAACGCTTCAGCCACGTGCATCTGGACCTCATAGTCATGCCTCTTCTAGACGGATACCGGTATTGTTTGACCTTGATCGATTGTTTCTCTAGATGGCCGCACGCAATCCCGCTCAAGGACATGCAGGCCGAGACTGTGGCCTCCGCTTTTTATAGTGGGTGGATCGCCACCTTCGGCACACCGCTCACGATCACCACGGACCAGGGAACCCAGTTCGAGTCAGCGTTCTTCGCTGCCCTCGGCCGGATGATCGGCGCAGGCAGGATCCGGACTACACCCTACCACCCACAGTCCAACGGTATGTTGGAGAGGTGGCACAGGACCTTAAAGGCCGCACTCATGTGTCAACCAGACGTGCCAGGCCCGAGCGACTGCCGACCGTCCTCCTAGGACTCAGGACCGCCTACAAGGAGGACCTCAAGGCCTCACCGGCTCAGCTGATGTTTGGCACTACCCTGCGCATTCCCGGAGACTTTTTCACGACGCAGGAGTGCCCGGCCGACTCTTTTTCTTTTCTAGGAAAACTCCAGAATCACTTCCGGATGATGAAGCCGCTGCAGACTGACCACCACGTCACGCCCAAATTTTTTTTCCACAAGGACATGGCCACCTGCACGATATTCAAAAATAATTTTTTATGTTAAAAAGGTGATTAAGTACACCAATACATACTTTTTTATTATTTGAATTAATTTATTCTACTGCAAATATAATGTTAAATATAAAGAAATATGGTATTCCTCACGATATTCAAAAATTTAAAGACAAAAAAATATTTACTTGGCCGAGATTCGAACCGGAACCCCGAAAAAAGTTACAGTCGTAAGAACAACGCCTTAGTCCACACGACCAAACGTAAATACGGAAGGTATAGACTGAAACTTATATCCGCTTTTCGACCTCAACGACGTAAAATTAGTTTAAATATGTATATATATAAGTTTGCCAATTTATATAATTTAATGCATTACACAATTACGCCTTATTGGTATACAGCGAAATTCAATTAAGCCAATAAATAAATAATAATAAAAGAAAACTGACCGGTGTCATGCGCGAACCCCGGCCCGCTCGTGTGTATAACACGTATAGTACGTACGCTGATCGTCTTTTGTTGTGATTCGGTAAGGGGGCGTGGCCCATATACGAATTTGCTCGGGACCCATACCGTGATGGTATGGATTCCGAGCAAACACGGTACACCGGCGTCCAGTGCTATACTCGTAACGTAGATAGTACTAGATTGATAGAGGATAGTACTGTCAGAGGACGCAGTTGTTACGTTTATAGTGCTACGTACTGCCATGCGAGATCTGTAAAATTTTATACGGTGTTGGCACGCCTTGCGCACTAGCATAGTACAAGAAATTCATATGCTACGATAGCCACAACTAGCCGTGCGATAATCGCATGACTTTTCTCTCCGTGTATAAAAGTTTTTTCATAACCATCTTTATTATCAAAAAGTTTCATAGTTCCACTTTCTCTGAAAAATGTTTAATTGTATTTATTCAAATGACAATTTATACAGCAACTATTTTTTAACTCAATATTCCTAAGCTTAAGTTTTGTATATACAAAGTTCTAAGATTTACATATGATTTCAGGTGAGATCTCATGTACAAACTTTAATGTCAATAGATACATAAGATTTCAGCTCGAGATCTTAGGTGAGATCTCACCTGAGATTTTCTAGTCAGGCACTGATTTTCACGGAACTACAAATCGTATATAATAAACTTGACGTGTATTAACTGATATTCACTATAATGATAAAACCATGGAATTTAGAAAATAATTTTCATATTAAGAATAACAGTTTTTATTTAAATTTGGAAATAAAGTCCTTGTTGATGCAAACATGAAAAATATTCGAGGAAATATTCATGCTAAAGGTAATTCATTCTTTTTGCATGTCTACTCTCTAACTTTTGGGTAGTGAATACCCATTGATTCGCAGTAAATATACACTTTTTCGACTAGCTATAAGTAGGTCACTGTGAATTAGTGACTATTCACTGCAGCAATTTGTGAAATTGTTTAGCTTATTACTGTATTTTTCAGCGAGAATCCACTAACAAAATAGTGGTTATCATCTTTTTTCACTGGAGAAGGCCTTGAGAAACAAAAATATATTTTTTGTTATTTATAATTCACCGCATTATTGAAACACTAAATTATATTATAGTACCGCATTTTTTATCATGATCGCACGCTTCACAATTTATCGCCATTGAATTATGCATTAAAAAAAATTCCTACATGATGAGGATTCGAACCGGCGCTCTTTGTGGTACGACGCATGTTACATCTCTCTAAATTTTAAGCAGTGAATATCCACTGATGCGCAGTGCATATACATTTTTTCGACCATTTATAAGTAGGTCACTGTGAACCAGTGACTATATTCACTGCAACAATTAGTGAAATTGTTCATTTCACTGTATGTTTCAACGTGAAATATATTTTCACTGGAGAAGGCTTTGAAAAAATAAAATTATTTTTTGCTATTTATAATTCACCGCATTATCGAAAATCTGAAATATATTATAGAATCACATTTTTTATTATGTTCGCACGCTTCATGATTTCTCGCAAGTAAATTAAACACTTAAAAAAATTTCATACACGGGGATTCGAACCGGCGATCTTTGGGGTACAACGTATGTACCTTAACAATTACGCTACGCAACGCTTGCGAAAATAAATTTCTATTTTGTCTATAATAGTACATTGCGCAACTAGTGGGCGAAGGAGATTATCTCGACGAGGGGGAAGATTGTCTCGTGTGAAAATCACATGAGTTAAAATAACCTGAGTGCACGTGTTGCATATAATATTTTTCCATACTCGTGCGAGTTCCGGCCGCGGCGAGCGAAAGGATTAAGATGACGTGTAAGAAACGAGCCGCGAACGCGCGGCTGTAATAAAACTGCTCTATTTCACTGAATTCATTATGGATCGATCTGAAATTTTGTATAAACTTTTGTCAAGGATAGAGGAACAATTATCTCGCTGGAAGTTTTTCGCAGCTTAAACTTACGTCGATACTTTTTCTCGCTGAAGTGAGAAAAACGCAATGACCGACTTTTATTGATTTAAAATTAAATTTTCGAAAAAAATTAACTATTTTTGCTATAATAATGATATTGTCACCAGCGATAGTATATTTTACACATCTGTACGAAGTTTCGTGAAGATTCGATGATAATTGACGAAGTTACAGCAGTTTATGTTTTCAAAATCTAACGAAATTAACCTTTATAAATTCTTGGCTTTCAATTTTTATCTCCAAAAATATAATTTTTATCATAGTACCGTAAATGTAAAAAAGTTAGGTTTTTTCATTCTCTACAAGCTGATATTTTTTAAAATTGGATTAGCGCTTTTGATTTTTAGTAACCAAGACGTCACGTTTTGACTGTTTCGAGCGCTGAGCCCCTTCTTGCATGGGGCCTTCAATTATTACTGCTGTGTCGTCGGCATATGATAAGATTGTGTTTTCCGGTGCAGACGTTAATATATCATTTATGTAAATTATAAATAATAGTGGTCCAAGAATGGTTCCTGGCGGAACTCCGATGTTTACCTTGTGATACCTGTCACTAAATAAATAACAATTTCTAATACAATTTCTAACACATTAATAAAATACATTTAAAATAAATAGTTAAGATAAATTTAAATAATAAGATAATAATATTTACGAGCGTTGCGTAGACTGTTTTAGCGCGATTATTGTTTTTATAATTTCAATTTGCGTAGAGAATAAAAACTCTAATGTAGTATTTTGCAATAACATAATTGCAATAATCGTTAAACAAATCATTCTCAATTAAAACGATAAAATAAATAGAATGCATGAATTGCGAATATATACGCGCGCACACATACAACCGCGCTACATGCGAATTACGCGTATGCGTGCGAATCAAACTACTTATCCCCACCAAGCAGCATCAAGGATGATCATCGCAGAGAGGGGGAAGCCGATCAAATCGCCGCCTCAGCTATAAAAGCGGCGCATCACGCATCAATCAAACAGACGAGCATCAGAGCATGTAGTTTGAACAGCGGGAATAAATGTATTTAAATATATACTAAAATCGCTTTTCTCTCTAGCTCTCAAGCTATTCGAGGTATAGGGGCCATTACGTCCCTTATACCGGGCAATAGCTAGGAGCCGTCTCACCCTGGTTTTCCCGGCGAAGGCCTTTCTGCCCCACTACGTGGCAGAAAGGAGATAGTACGGGAACGCCAAAACTTGTCTTATTTCGCCCCATTGCGTGGTGAAATAGTCACAAGAAGATCCAACATTCCTTCCATCCTTCCTCTCCCGAAATCAGAGCAAAGCGACGCAGTATCCCCATTAAGTGGATACTGACGAGCTAAGCGAAGATTGCCCCCTCTCTTATAGTGGGTACCAAAATACTTAGATCGCCGAGACGGGAGAGCGTTCAATGTGTAGCCTCTGCCCAATCTCTATAGGCGCCTAAGTGATAGGGTCGGAATATTGATTAGAGTCGGGATACAAATCGGGTCCGGAAACCCGGACATGGAGACCGTTTACATCTCGATTGTCTAAAGAATAGTGGCGGCACTCTGGCACGTCACAACCTCTACGTAATTGCTGCTTTGCTCTTTGATTTTAACTTTCTGTTTCCTATTATTCAAATAGCTTTTTATTAAGTTGTATGTCTTTCCTCTTATTCCATAGCTGTAAAGTTTGTGTAATAGGATATTGTGATCCACTGTATCAAAAGCTTTGGCGAGATCTAGGAAGGTGATTGCAATTGGGTTACTTGAATCTAGTTGTTTGTATATTATATTTGTTATTTCATTTAGTGCGTCTTTCGTGCCTATGGTTTTCCTAAATCCGAACCGTTTGTTAGAAAATAGGTTACATTTGTTAAAAAAATTTGCTATTCTTTTGTGTAGTAGTTTTTCAAATATCTTAGCAATATTGGAGATTAATGATATTGGTCTATAATTCGTCGTCAAGTGTTTGTCTTTAGATTTGTGTATAGATATTATTTCTGCCGCTTTTAATTCGTCCGGAAATATTCTTTGTTCAATGCATAAGTTAAAAATGTTTGCTAGTGGTTGGCTGATATTTGTTGCTAAAATTTTTAATGTTTGAGAATTTACGCCGTCAACTCCTCCATTTTTATTTTTCATTTTGCACAATATTTTCTGTATTTCTTGATAATTTGTAAGATGTAAAAACATACTCTTTTCATTCATTGGAGGTAGTTTGATGTTCATATTGGGTGGAGTATTTATCTTGTTGCTTAATTGATTACCAACATTAGTAAAGTATTTATTCATATTTTCAGCAATTTCTAATGGATTATTAATTTTTTTGTTGTTATATGTAATCTATGTTATTGTTCTTTTTTGTACTTTTGCCCAATTTGTTGTTTATTATTTTCCATAGATTTTTTATATTATTGTTGTTTGATTGTATATGTTTTTTGTCATAATCTTCTTTAGCTTTATTTATTAACTTATTTAATATTTTTAAATAATTTGTATAACTTTCTGTCTTACTTTTGTTATTTGGATCCTTTTTCCTGTTTCTATATAGTTTTTCTTTGTTTCGGCATGAAATTACTATTGCTTTTGTTTTCCAACTTTTTCTTGGTTTCATATTGTTATTTTTATTTTCGTATTCTGCACTATTTATACAAAATTTGATTTTTTTTTATTAAATTGTTTAAGGCAAAATTAGGATCTGTACTTAATGTTTCATCTAACCAATGGATTTTTGCAGCTTCTCTATTTGTTATAATTTATTTTTTTGGAAGTGACTTTGTTGTTAGTCTTTTTTATACCCTTTAAGGACATCATTATTGGATAATGATCATTGAAAGGTATTTTCAGAACATAGTTTTTGTAATTTAGTTTGTCAATTTTGATAAAGAAATTGTCAATACATGTTCCATTGTTGTTATTTATGTTAGAAGGTCTGGTTATGTTAGTAATTCCTGGACAGTATCCGTTCATTAATAACTCTTGAAGAAATTCTTGATTTATGATATCTTGCTCTTTTATGTCGAGATTAAAATCTCCTATTAAAATACTGTTTTTGATTTTTTTATTATGCTTCAGTAGTTCCTTGATGTTCATTACGAAATCAGTTTTATGTATGTCATGTGATCGGTAGATTGCTGATATTACTATTTCAGTATTGTTGACTATTGTAATTTTTGAGTTTATTATTTTAAGTTTGTTGATTTGAATGATTTCTGTTGTTTCAGCTAAGTCCTCGATAATGTATACTGCTACTCCATCTGATTTATTAATTTTGCTATTGTTATAATACATCTTATATTTAGGAATATTGAAAAATTCGTGATGTTTTAGATTCCAAGTTTCAGTACAAACAATGATATTTGGCTTTACTTCTAGATTATTTAAAAATACTAACAATTTATTATATTTAGCATTTAGACTTCTAATATTTATGCATAAAATGTATTCTTTATCATTATTTAGATGATTGTTTAGTCTAAAAAGGTTGTCAACATTTATTTCATTGTAGAGAAATTCTTCTGGAAATTCATTTTCCATATTAGTTTATATTTTTTATTCTTGGCGCTACGTATTTTGGTGATATTGTAGATCCGGTGGGTCTTGATATTCTTTGTTTGTTGACAACATTGCGCTCGAAATAGCTTACCTCTTGTCTCGGGTGGATGGTCTCTACCTTACCGAAGTACCGTTAATATGTTGGTTCAATTGGATAGTCTGTAGCTTCAATGTATTTTTTAATTTTCATTTTTAAAATGGTACATTGATCACTATGAAGTGCTGAGTGATGTGTATTGTAGTTTGTTTTGTATTTATTATTATTAAATTCACAGTTCGGACACTTAAAAGTTTCAGATTTACATTGAAAAACGGCATAATCACATGCACATTTCGAGCACGTGGCTTGATTTGGACACTTGTTGCCGCTGTGGCCAAATCTTGAACAGTTTGAACATGGATTTGTATTTATAATATCAAAAACTCTACAGTTTTGATATCCCACAAATAGCCTGTTTCTGTTTTCTCCAATATGCTTGTATATATTATATGTGACTTCAATTTCATGAACTTTGATTTTGGATTGGAATGTGCATGGATCACTTTACACTTGTCATCACTATTACTAAAGTTTTTTTCATTTATATCGTCCTCTATTTCACTTTCATTTTCATCTATTCCAATTATTTTCATTTTTGGTTTACTTATTTGTTCTTTCTCTACTTTGGCATTGTTTTTTAATTCTTTTGTTAGTGAATTTTCAATTGTTTCAACACTTTCCTCATTCATTAAGTTTATAATTATTGTGTCACTATTTTTTTTAATCATGTTTTTTTGTTTTAATTGATTTGTTTTTTGTAAGACATTTAATAACTTCGTTTTCTAAATTTAAATTGTCGTTGTTGCTTGTTTTTTTAACTATTATTTTAGGTACTCTTTTAGTTTTAGGTTTACTTTTAGTTAATGTTTCAGCAAATGTGATGGTATCAATTTTGTTTTCATTATTTCGATTGTTGTTTTGCCTTTCTTTTAATAATAAATCATTTAATAATTTGTTATTGTCTTTGGTTTCTTTGTATAACTGTTTCAGTAAATTATTTTCTATTTTCAATGCTTCTATTTCACTATAGTCATAATACACTCTTTTATCTAAATTATTCTCTACATTTTTTTCGTGCACTATTTCGTTAAGTATTTCTTTTTTAATCAACTCTCGATTTTCACTTTTTAATTGTGCTATAAATTCACACGCGGCAGTAGTCAGCACTCCATATGGCAGGTTTGAGGCTAGTGCAAAGTTTGGATGGTCATGGCATATAACAAAAGTGTTACTTAGGAGTTTTATGTACTTGTGTGAAAAAAGTTTCCACACACGATACAAACTACTGCTCCTACTTTTACGTTAGGATGGCACTTGTAATGTTTATTAAGAGAGACGTCGGGCGGTTCCTTACCTCCCGACGCCATGATGGCAACTGAAATTGTAGAAAAATATAGATTGAAGTGTCTATATTATACGATTCGTGACTCCATAAATTTTAGTGCTGGGTATGACATAAATAAAACGAGAGTTTTTTTCGTGAAAAATTGAATTATTTTTTCAAAACGCTGCCATTTTTATAATTTTCAATATTTTCAAAGGATTTCAGTTCATTGTACGGGGAAAGTCATCTAGTTTAACATGAAATAAAAATTTTTCAGATACTGGCATTCTGAGGACCTCTACAACTGCAGCCGATTTATTACTTCATTTTTGGATGACTCGACGTCGGAGCGTATAATTCGGCTTTCAGTCGATATTTTTTCATGAAATTTTGTGAATTAACTTGTCAATAGTATCTAAATATATCCTTAAAATTTTAAAATATTTGACCGCATGATTTCTTTTGTATGAGTCCCGAAAAATCACCTCCATTTTCCGCCCGAGAAACTAGATTAGCCCCTTAACAAAGTTTAGAATGGTCTGAAAATTTTTTACAGCTTAAATGACACTTAAAGGTAGTAAAAAATTGCTATTTGAATATGTGCCAATTTTAAAAATTTCAATAGCGTAATATAATTGACTCGATTATCTATAGCATAAGAAAAGGGTCGACTTATTAAGTATTTTATTCGGTAATATTTTGTAAATGAGAGATAAGAAAAATTTCATTAGTTAATTAAAGAAGGGTCTTCTTTAATTAAATTAAAAAAAAGAATAAAAATGACCGCATATTTTTTAAAAATGATGTTGAAAAAAAACGCGATGTAGCAGTTATCGATAGTCAATTTAAGGTTGGGAGCAGTTATCGATAGTCGCCAGACCCAATTATCGATACCTCCGAAAATTATGGTTATAGATTAAGGGTTATGTTAGATTTTACTTTTTTGACAAGTTATTTATAGTTTTTTTGACAGAAATTATACTTTTATTAAAATTATATAGTTTTATTAATATAAAACAGAAATAAATATAATAATAAACGTAATTAAATTACAATTAAGGTAACAATAATTTTTTACCATCTCTCAGACACAGAAATTACAGGAACATCAATTGATCGCTCAACAAGTATTAATGCTAAATAAAAATTTAAGAATAAAATAAATTTTAGCTTGTAACAATGTTACTCAATGGTTTTCTACTTAAAAAAAAGCTTTAATTCTTTTTTCTTCTTCAAGAAAATTTTTTTTTGATTTCACCAAATGTTGTTTTTCCATTGATGAATGTTGGTGAATGGTGTGTCTTTTCCTGTTTTTACCACAAAATGTTGTACTTAATTTAACAATATTTCCTTTGAAACTGGAAAACCTTGTTTTATCACTTTGAAACACCACTCTGTCAAGGCTCTTTCATCAACTTCACTTAAAATCGTAAGAAGCCCTGGGGGAGTAACAGTAGGAAATTTTCCCTTTACTCGAGAATGCAGTGTAGCATAAGGAACGTTGAAAGCCTTAAGTCCGGTACACATAAAAAGGAACAGATGACAACCACAAGGAACAAGAAGGAACAACAGGCTTGTGTGCCGCTGTGTGTCGTTGTGTGTATGGTCTAGTGGTCGTAACCTCTTAAGTGTTAAAATTATAACCAAATACTCATCTTAACTTGCAAATATCTAAATTGATGTAAGTATTTTTTATTTATTTTGTAAAGTAGTACTAAATTAAATTATTTCAAAAGATTTTATTTTTTTTAGGAAATAAGTATAAAACTATCCAGAATAAAATTCTTATATTCCTGTTTGCATCTACTATAATTAGCAAGTAACCTTCATGAGGCCTGGATATATGAAAAAAGTAAAAGGTGGATAAACAGAAAATGGCTATGCCATCCTATCAATAAAAAACGTTTAAGCCATGGATTTTTTGCTACACGATATCAAGAAATAAAACTTGATCCTGAACTTTTCTTTAAATATATTAGAATGAATATTGCAACTTTTAATCATTTGCTGTCGAAAGTGCAACCGTATTTGAATCCTCGTAAAAAAGACGAAATAATAAACCTACTGAACAACGATTAATTATTACGCTAAGATAAAACTTATATATATTAATTAAAAATCCCATTAAATTTATAAAGAATTTAATGTTTACTTATGTAAATTTTGTTAATAATTTAGATACCTTGCTACGGGTATAAATTAATAAATTTAATAGGATTTTTAATTAATATATATAAGTTTTACCTTAGCGTAATAATTAATCGTTGTTCAGTAGGTATATTATTTCGTCTTTTTTACGAGGATTCAAATACGGTTGCACTTTCGACAGCAAATGATTAAAAGTTGCAATATTCATTCTAATATATTTAAAGAAAAGTTCAGGATCAAGTTTTATTTCTTGATATCGTGTAGCAAAAAATCCATGGCTTAAACGTTTTTTATTGAAAGGATGGCATAGCCATTTTCTGTTTATCCACCTTTTACTTTTTTCATATATTCAGGCCTCATGAAGGTTACTTGCTAATTATAGTAGATGCAAACAGGAATATAAGAATTTTATTCTGGATAGTTTCATACTTATTTTCTAAAAAAAATAAAATCTTTTGAAATAATTTAATTTAGTACTACTTTACAAAATAAATAAAAAATACTTACATCAATTTAGATATTTGCAAGTTAAAATGAGTATTTGGTTATAATTTTAACATTTAAGAGGTTAGGACCACTAGACCATACACACAACGATACACAGCGACACACAAGCCTGTTGTTCCTTCTTGTTCCTTGTGATTGTCATCTGTTCCTTTTTACGTGTACCGGCCTTTATGCTTGCGTTAAATATTGATCTCCCTTTATTGTTCACTTTATCTACTGCTTTTTGCAAATCTGCTTTAGAGTAACAGTATCTTGAAGATTTTTTCTGTAAAATTAAGGTTAGATTACATGACATTTTCATGCTATCGATAATTGAAATTGAAAAATTCATGATTTACTGATATATTTAAACTAAACAAAAATTTTATAAAATCAAGCTTTTCAAAGTTATTTTAAATTCTAAAAGTTATTTTAAATTCTATAAGCTATCTTATATAATTTGCATTACAAAACACTCATGACCTGAAAAGAATTGGTGATAAATCATCATAGGTCGTGTGACATGATAATAATCAAGGCGTTAATTATGATTTGAATTCTATAATGCAGATTATTTTTTTTTAAAGTTGAAAATCTAACTTATTTTTCTTGTAGCAACTTGTGTAATAGTTGAAATTATAAAATACTTACAATAAATGCAATAAATATAATAGTTTAATATACCCAATAAGCAAAAATAATTTTTTTTTAATTCATAAAGAATTCTTTTTGAATTCTTTTTTTTAAAGAAGAATTTCAAAAGTATTCTAAAAGTTAGCTTATAGCTATAACGAATGTCCGTTATATTTATTTATTTAAGAGTTAATAAAGTATTCTCTTATCCAAATCAGTGTCAGGAGAACGTTACAGCCAAAGTTAACGGAGTATATATAAAGAATTCTTTTAATATAAAATGTTATAATAAATATTTTCTCTTTTTTTGAATAGTTCGACCACTAGTACACTTATATATTTAACCTATATTTAATAGAATCGAATTTTGTATTATAATATAATATATATCGCATACACGCTTCACAAATTAATCGCAATTAAATTTAAACGCTTAAAAAAATTTTCCCCGACGGGGATTCGAACCGGCGCCCACGGGGTACCACGCATGTACCTTAACCACTTCGCTATCGCACGCGTTTATAATTTTGGTTTTGTCCATC
>UELU01144261.1:0-184006 GCA_900490025.1 Megastigmus dorsalis | reverse complement strand
CAAATTTAAAAATTAAGCTTTTATGATTTGAAAGTATATTTTTATACAGAGCTATACTAGTATTGAAGATCGGAATCGGTTAAAATTGATTTAAATGTGTTTTAAAGTATTTTCTGACTATATGAAGACTCATTTTACAAACTTTTGGCTGCAAATTTGCCCTCTTTTACCATGTTAATTCTGAATTGTTTTATTTATAGCTAATGACATAGATTTTTTATCGTTGATACATGTTTAAAGTATAATTAGTTATTGTTATACAAAATTTCAAGTACTTGACATTATTTTTTCCTTAGTTTTTTCACGATTGTATGTGAATTTTGGTATTAAATTGATAGATATAGGTATACCTCGCATGTTAAATTGAAATTTATACTTATGAATAACTTTTAAACGAGCAAATCAATCCTTCTAAAATTTTGTGGGTGATCTTGTATTGTTAAAATCTACTTATTTACAAATTTTCAATTGTGTCTCATCATTTCGACTACATAGCCTATACAACCTTAATCCTCTTTGCGGCGCCCTGGCGCGCCCGTCTTCTGACGCTTTCCCCACTCCTCCGGATAGAAGCTCGGAGGGGTGCACTCGTGACTCGTGGGCCGTGGCTCGTGCGTTGCAGATTGCTACTCAGTAGTACTGATGGTCCCCACAGGCTATATGCATTCATTGGTTAAAGTATCGAGGGCGTATCTTGAAGCTGATACCTCTTAGGATTAAGAAAAACAAAATAAATTATCAAAGTCTATCCCCGAGGCGGCCTACCGAGCTGGCCGAGCTGGCCGAGACACTGGCTCGAGCCTCGGCTCTTCCGTCACGACGCAATATCCATGCAAACAAGAATGTAGACAGTAGTGTGTGGCACTTGGATCCGCGGTGCCGCGGACACGCGTGCGAACATCACATCTCCACGGCCACGATTAGTAAGTTTACACATTCTGTCTCGGCTCCTATCTAACGAGACGCACACCATTTTTCCAATAGCCGTAGAACTTTTCGCACGCAACCTCGAACTTCGAACGCTCAACGATCATGACGTAGAGACATTTTTTGCTTCTCTCTGAACTCTTACGATTGCCTCCTCATTAAGTCGCTACAAACTCGTTTACTCGTCTCGGCTGCTTAGGCACATCAATAGCCACCGATACTTACTCTCTATTGGACACGGAAGCAGAAGGTAAGAAACTATTTCTACACTTTCCAAAAATATCTATCTATATAAACTACTACTTCGACTATATTGCACGCGCGCTTATTTTCTTTAATAATTCGATCGTGTGTGGAAAACAAGCGGAAAGCCTTGTGTTTTCTGCCTAGTCATTGTATGCGTGTGTACTGAATTTTTTATTTTCCCTTGAGAGGTTTAGCAAGATGCGATATTGGATCCGCGGATTTTTTTATCAAATATTACACAAACCTCAATGATCATTTATAAATGTACGGGCTATCACCGCGCATCATATCTAAAATACCTATCAATTAAATTGTGTCTCATGCCTTGGAGCTTCTTTAAATTGTTGTTTGATTTAGATGTTGATTTATACTTATTATATAAGTGCAATTTGCATGTAAAAATATTTAATTATAATTGAAAATTGTCACAAACACCACAGCCACAATCATTGGAAATTTATAGGATACATTAATCAGCTCTTGATTTTCCTCTCTATGATATAGGTATTATATTTAATAATTAATAATAATCATCTTTTTAATTGTATTCTGATTTGTTGATAAAGTTTTTATCCATCACTTAAAATATGCAAAGTAGAAAATGCATAAAAACAAATATGTATTAAAAGGAATAGATGAATCAATTTTTTTAAAGTACAGTTAAGTTATTAAAATATTTTTGCAAAATCAGCTTACACATTTCCAATATATATATATATATATTTCCAAATAAAATTATGAAATTTAATAGGACATAAAAATATTGACAATTACCTAAATGTATACTTAATTTCAGGTGTTACTATTATTTTATTATGTGCTTGGCAAGATGAAAAATGAACATAACTAAAAAAAGACAAGAACCTCAGAATTTAATGTATGATAGCAGAAATGACTATGCATACAGAAAACACTCTCGGAACCAGTATCCAGATTCCTGCAATGAGCAGTCCAATGAAGCCATTATTGGTGCATCCCATTTCCATTACTTCAATGCAGTCAAACGACGGTGACACGGTAAGTCTAACCTGCCAAAAAGATTAATAAGATGTATAACATTAATGATGCTCTTTTAGGAAAATCCAATATCAGAAGGACCTGAACGTCCTCCTGGTACTATGGAGATTACAAACTCTCAAAGGGTATGGACAAGTCTTGCAGCTGGTGCAGTAGCTGGAGGTGCAGCTAAAACAGCAATAGCACCACTTGACAGGACAAAGATCAACTTTCAAATATCGCAAAAGCCTTTTTCTGCAAAAGCTGCAATTGAATTTCTTTCGCGTACATACAAACAAGATGGACTGCAGAGCCTTTGGAGAGGTAATAGCGCTACCATGGTTAGAATTATCCCATATGCTGCAATTCAATTCACAGCTTATGAACAATGGAAAAGAATTCTCAAAATTAACGAGGCTGAAACGTAAATATTTTAAAGATCCTTAATATATGTTAGAAATACTCAATATTATGCATATTTATGATAAAAATGCTTTTAGGACTGCAGAAAGATTTCTTGCTGGTGCACTGGCAGGTGTAACTTCTCAAGCTTTGACGTATCCTCTGGACTTGGCAAGAGCTCAAATGGCTGTTACTCAAAAGGATGAGTATAAAACTTTGCGCCAAGTCTTTATCCGAATTTATCAACAAGAGGGTATCACATCATTCTATCGAGGCTTTACTCCAACGATACTGGGTGTGATACCATATGCAGGTTGCAGTTTTTTCTTTTATGATACATTCAAAAATTTATTTTCTAGTAAGTTCAATAACTACAATTACTCGTTATATTATAGATTTATGTAATACTTGAGTCATGTTGTTTACTCTTCTTCATAAATAGAATACACAGCAGATAGTCCTGGACTTATTGCAATGTCAGGCCTTTTATCTGGTGCAATAGCAGGAATGCTTGGTCAAGCAAGTAGCTACCCATTGGATATTGTTCGCAGAAGAATGCAAACCGCTTCAATTAAAAATCAACAATCTCTTGGTGTAATTTCAATGACTAAGAAAATTTATGGGTAAGTAAAATTTCTAGAAGCTTAATTTCTTTTAATTGAGAATGTAAAAAAACACTAATTGTTTCTTTCATTTTATATAGAGAAGATGGCATTATGTCTTTTTATAAAGGCTTAAGTATGAATTGGGTAAAAGGCCCCATCGCTGTTGGAATCAGTTTTGCGATTTACGATTTGGTAAAGGATTTGCTTCGAAAGGTTATATGTTAAAATTAATTATAGGAAAAAATAATATTGTGTTGCGGGTCTACATGCTCGCAATAATTGTCATAAAACAACTTGTATATAGATTGTATAATAGTACTGTCAAGGAAATCTTGATAAATTTTTAAAATGAATGTTGTTATTAATTTTTAGCTACCAATTAAAAGAATATATATTTCATTATTTTAGAGATTTGAAGTAACAAATATATACAACGTTTTAATCTCAAATTTTGTACTTTTAAAAATATAATTTTTGAATTTGTGATTTTTTTAATAATATAGATAGGGTCGATAAAGTTTATTATATATTTTAGATATATTTTTTCAATATTTCGTTAATAATATTCTTCCGTTTTAGAACATTTATGGATGAATGTTGTATATATACTAGAGAATATCGAATAGATCTTAAATACTCGTTTTATACAAGAAAGTCTGGAAAATGAAAATCGTTATTTGTTAATTGTGTGTAAGTGCGAACGTGCATTTTCAAGTAAATTTTTACATATTGTTAAAGAGATCGAATGTCTGATTGATTCATATAAATTTTATTCGAAAACAGGATTTTTGAAAAACATTAAATTTTGAATTATATAATTGGGGTTTACACATTCAAATATTGATCAAACTTCTGTACAACGTGCAATACTGACAATAATAGTTTTACATACTATAAATTTGTTTATTACTGAAAAAGTGATTTTTTCATACAATAATTGTTCAAGTAAAATGTATTATTCTATTTAATTGTAATGTAAAACTTGTAAATGTTCTCTTTTCTAATAATTCCATATATTAGCTTGTAACTTGTATTTTCTCAAAAAAATTTTATACTGATTAATCAATTATAAATGTGCTTTTAAGAAAGATAAAAGGCATTTCATTATGTAAATGCGTAAATGAAAAATATCATTGATCTGTTAAAACTAATTCTAGAGCTTGTTTTAAAAAATTGTATTCAAGTGCTAAAAATAAATCTGTTGAAATTTATAAATAAATTATTGTTTATCTTTTTACATAATCATATACTGTCCCTTTACATACAAAAAATTGTAGCAATATATAAAAATTTTAAAGAATCTAATTCTACAGTATTTTTACTTATAATAACTTTATACAATACATGCTTTATGCTAATTAAAAAGAATGTTGAGAATTCTTCAATCAACCACGCTGTTGTTTGGTCATTTGGTATCGAAAATTTTGATCTTGATAATTGTTAGTCTGTGTATTATTTTGGCTTAGTTTCTTGATCATTTACATATCTTACAAAAATTTCTCTCTCATCGTTACCTCCAGGTGGAATTTCAGATTCATGAAGATAAGAGACACCTATTGCTAAAACAGAACCATCCTGACTGAAATTCAATGCAGCAACACCAGCATTATAACGGTGAAATTGACACAGCCTTTTCTTGTTAAATCCATCCCAGATATTAACATATCCGTCAGAGCCTCCAGTAGCAAATGTGTTATATCCTGAATGAAAGCTTATCGCATTTACAGGATAAATGTGTTCTACGTTATTTTCTTTTATTCGATGACATTTAAAAGCATATTTCTTCTTTTGAGCTTCAGGTGTTGTGTCTAAATATTCTACTGCAACTCGTCCTTCTATACTACTTAGAACGTATCCCTAATAAAAAGTTGTAATGTATTAATTATTTTATTTAATAAAATCACTTATGAATTCTTATAAAAATTAATAGAAAATACCTGCTCATTAGGGAATCCTTTAATACATCTAGTCTGATATTTTAAGCTACTTTCTCTCCTTTGGAACATGCCTGCCATATTTCGTAAGTCCCAGATACAAACTTTTCTTTTCGCCGTACCTACAACAAACTTATCTCCACAAACGGAGAGGGCTAATACCACATCAGGTTGAAGATAATTTCCAACACAAGTTGGTGTTCTTGGATCCCAAAGTTTTACTGCAGAATCCCAGCCTCCAGTTAAAATTGCATTTACAGCACTACAATATTCTATTTTTCTAATGGCCTCTTCATGTGTGCCCATAACCGTTTCTAAATAAATAAAATAGGACTGAGTATGTAATACACATGAAATTCATACTGCACTAAAATAGATAACAAGGCAATAATTCATACCTGTGTTAGTATTTATGTCATACATTTTTAAAGTCCGTCCTAATCCTCCACTATATGCATGCACAGCATCCTATTAATCACAAAATTTAGTACCGCATGAAATATTAATAATTATAAATTTAAAATAATTTTATACATACTTGAAATGCTATGTCTAAAACTGGAAGATCGTGGGTATATTTTAACCTCATAGTATTTGTTTGGATATCATACAAGCGTACTGTTGTATCCCATGAAGACACAAGTAAAAATTGTGTCGAGTTTGGTCCGAATTCAACAGCCGAAACTGCATCGGTAGGTGGATTTTTAAGTTTGAATTCTGTTCGTGATTCCATTGTGCTAAAAATGAAAATTTATAAATGAATAAATAATAATATTTACGCTAAACAAGAAAATTATAACCTTAAAATTTATAGTACCAACCTTTGCTTAAAGCACTTGTTTTATGTATGTAATCTGTATAAATATTTATATCACAGTCAGTGAAGACGCTGTAGAATTATTGTTAGTAAATTTTATAAACATAAAATGTATAAAATCAAGAATAACTTTTAAAAAGCAACTGAGCCCGGGTTTTTGTTGTCGTGTTATACAGTGCCTATATATATAGACGTCTATATTCGTTGCTTATATGTTTGCATATATATATATATAGCATAAACCGTAATGAAAAGAGACGCGAGCACCACTGCTGCGAATACTGCGCGAGGTATATACTCATGAGCGCGGGAAGGAGCGAGATTCCATAAATATTACAGAAACTTTCAAAAATTCTAGGAACAGTTTATTTATTATTCATTGTTCCATTCATAGTTCCATTCTTTTTGCTAGCAATTTATATTTGCATTTTAATCAATTTATTAATAAATTGAATTAAATCTAAAAAATTTTACTGATATTTTCAAGAAAATAGATTTTATTTATTCAATTGCATCTTCATTATATGCATATAATACCAGAGATTATAATACTAAATGATTTTTAGGCACATTATCTTTTGAAAATGTTTAAATTTCATTATAATTTCACAAAAATAAATTAAAATATAAAATATTAAAGCAGATGTTTAATTAATTCGTAATTTATTAGTCCATGAACGCTGAAATGTCCAAAGACGGACACTCTGACCTTCTGTTTAGGGAAATTGCGATATTTTTTCCTGAAAATTCTACTCCGGGTATTTAGAGAGATGGATCTGCGTTGGTAACACTCGATTCCAAGCGTGCATCCAGTGATTATCTTCAGAAAAAAATTGGCTGTCATGCACCAAGTGCTTATAGGTACAACCTTCGAGAATCCAATATAGCGGTTTTGAAAACTCTTTTATTAGCGAAGTATTCTATCAGTTTTTATATATCTTCACTTTCCAATAAAATTATTCACTTTTCAGCCCTTTTCAAGCCCTGTAGGAGTGCATATAAGGGTCGCAAATACTCAAGGGTAATGTACAAATTCATGCATATTTTTGATTTTTGAAAAATGACGTTCTTCGGACGTTTCTTGGACGTTCTTGGACGTGTTGTGCTATTAGGGACAGTATATAAGCTGTATGCATGAATTTTTACATTACCTTTGAGTATTAGGGATGCAATTAAAATATAATATTTACATTTTAATAATTTCACTAAATCTTAACAATAACTATATTTTTTCTCAGTGAAAGTGATTAACAAAATAATCATTTTGCGATAAGACTTACTTGAAGTGTACGAAAACGATCGCTACACGCAGATAAAACACGATAATAATTGGACGTCCGAACATAATCTAAAAACAGGCTGACGAATATTGCAGCTTAATCTTACAGTTGACAAGTTAAACGTAACCGAAAACGATCGTGTCTGCAAACATTGCCTTACTTATTAACAAAAAAAAAAAGAAGAAAAAAAAGAAAGAAATGCTGGAATCCATAGACGAGGTGGTGGAGTACGTGTTGCTGCACTATCGCTGGTTATTCGTCGTTACCTTTTTACTGCCGCTCTCCGTCCTCTACGAGCTCTACAGTTTCGCGAGAAATTGGCTGGTCTTCAAGTTGAACACGGCACCGAGTCAGCACGAGGCTCGAGTGCAGAATGTACAGCGTCAGGTGAGGGAATGGATGGCCGAACCGGACGATAGGTGGATGTGCACCGCACGTCCTGGCTGGCAAACCATGAGCTTCCGACAGGGCCTGTACAAGTCCTCGATGTACAAAGTTCACGTCGACATGTATGACATACTCGAGGTCAACACCGATCAAAAGGTTTCAAATATTTTCTGTACAATATTGTTTTCTTTTTCTCGGAATCTCGGATAAATATATGTGAATAATGGAAATAAACAGGTTCGAATACGAGCTTGAAAAATTAATTTTTAGTAAACTAAGCATATCCTATATAGTTTTAAATAATATTATTCTATAGGATATAGATTTCTTTAAAGTATTAATCGTAAACATTTTTAGTACGTCAGAGTGGAGCCAATGGTATCGATGGGCCAACTATCGCGAACTTTAAATCCTCTGGGTTGGACCATCCCCGTGGTACCCGAAATCGATGATCTCACAGTCGGTAAGTCGAGGAATCTCATCGTTGTATCGCGGAGATAGCCGCAATTATTGTACGAAACTAACACTCGCAGGTGGACTGATCATGGGAACAGGAATCGAGACAAGCTCGCACAAGTACGGACTCTTCCAGTACACCTGTCGCGCTTACGAAGTGGTCCTCTGCGACGGATCGGTGGTGAAGTGCAGCAAGGAGGAGAACAGCGAGCTGTTTCACGCGATACCCTGGTCCCACGGTACGATCGGCTTCCTCGTCTCGGCCGACATCGACATCGTACCAGCTCGCGAACTCGTCCGCCTTCACTACCAGCCGGTCTACTCGTTGCATCAGGCTTGCGAAACCTTTCGCCAGGAGAGCCTCGACAAACACAACGACTTTGTGGAAGCTGTCATGTTTACGCGAGATCGCGGAGTCGTTATGACGGGTAGCTCTTTTCATTTCTAAATTGTAATTTCAAATGATACGCGAAATTTCAGACATAAAGTAATGTCTCTTTTTACCTCGTTTTTGCAGCTTTGGCCATGTGTCATAACGAGAGCAGCGATTTTAAATTTTTTATTCGAATATGTTTAATTGTCAGGTACTATGGTGGAGCAGGATGAGACCAAGGAGATCAACAGCATTGGACGCTGGCACAAGCCCTGGTTCTTCAAGCACGTGGAGAGTAAACTCGACAAATTGAGGACCGATTTCATCGAGTACATTCCGCTGCGCGATTATTATCACCGTCACACTCGCTCGCTGTTCTGGGAGCTTCAAGACATCGTCCCTTTCGGAAACAATTTCCTCTTTAGGCTCTTCCTGGGCTGGACGATGCCGCCGAAGGTTTCGCTTCTCAAGCTCACCCAGACCAAGTCGATAAAAAAACTGTACGAGACTTCGCACATTATCCAGGATATGCTTATTCCCATTGAGAAACTCGAGGATGCCATTGTGATGTTTGAACAGTCGGTCAAGGTCAGTAAACTAATATAAACTATAACGATCTTGTGAATTATTAAATTATACATTCTGAATTATATTTGCTATCGTTAAAAAATCGTGCAGGTCTATCCTCTGTGGCTGTGCCCGTTCAAGCTGACGAACGATCCAGGCTTCGTCCACTCGCGCGGTTCTTCCGACGCGTTGTACGTCGACGTCGGGGTTTACGGTGTGCCCAAGGTGCCCAACTTCGATGCTAGGGAAACGACCAGAAAAATCGAGAAATTCGTCAGCGATGCGGATGGATACCAAATGCTTTATGCCGACTGTTACGCTACCAGGGAAGAATTCAGAAAGATGTTCGATCACACGCTGTACGATAGAGTACGCAAGAGTCTCGGCTGCGAGAGAGGCTTTCCTGAAGTCTACGACAAGATCAATAAAAGTGCAAGGACTTGATTCGTTGCTACTACTATACTATTCGTTTATGCGATTGTAACCTTTATCTATAAATTCCTGATTATTGATATTCAAATTTCAAATAAAGCTGTATTATAAGCAAATAAATGTGTGTGAGTATGTGTATCTTGTATGCCAATGTTTACTAACAGGTGGTGCTTAAATTTCATGCTATAGTCCATTTAGATAGAACGATACATGTATCGAATCACATTCCAACACCGTTGTCCTTAATAAGCGAGCCCAATACCTTTACCTGCGATGTCTTCTCTCCTCAAAATTTTCATCGGCTCCTGCCTATTAATCAGTGCATTCAAGAGTGCAACGAGTGCATCCAGCCGAGATTATATAAACGCTAAACTAGAAGAAACGAAGGATCTGATAAGCAAAGCTTTCTCAGAATACGAAGCGTCTATTACAGGTAAGTAGACGCAGCCGTCGTTTTCTTTATTTGCCTGGCTCGAGATGTAAGAAAAGAAAAAATATTGCCTCTACAGGGAAAAGAAGCGTAAACTTGCGAGGAAATTGGAATAGTTTGTGGATCGAAAAGTCGAGAGGTAGACATCCGCAAGCGGTGAGTCTATCCGACCAAGCGTTTATCATCGACGATCAGCAAGTGTTCTCTATCACCTCCAAGTCCAGAGCGAACAACCATATCCAAACCGTCAGCAAATTGAAACTTGCACAACCGAATGATCCCGTTAAGTTCACCGAGGTGGGATTTTTTTACATTTAAATTTCAATTTCATTGAATCGCGGTGCATTAAACGGATTAATTGTTTTTGCAAAGTGTTTCTCCTGGAATGAAAGGGCATTTTTACTCGTGTGTCAAACGACCTCCTGCACGCATTACGAGGGTAGCGATATTTCGAATTTGGAGAATCGACAGGTGATCGAGTACAGTGGACTGTTGCCGATCAAGGCACGTTTCTTTACGCACCAACAGCAAGTGCATCTTATAATTTCCTATTACGCAAGCAGTGGTTCATTGAGCTATCCTGCCATTTCTAAGTAATTCATGTTATATTTCTTTATTATCATTAAGTGTACAGAGGTCGAAGCTTGAAAAAAAAAACAAAAGTGTGCTTCGTGAATCGTTAAAATTAGCAAAAATTTATTGCTATCATAAATGTCTGTGCAAAATTTTTAATTGCAAGCATAAAACTTGCTGTTAATTGTTCAAAAAAAAACCACATTATTACGTAAGAACTATTAATTTTGAAGTAATAAAGAAGCATTATGTTTTAATGTATCCGGCACATAAATCGTGGTAAAATTATCAGTGTTTTAGCAAAAAAAAGCTACATCATAATAAAAATTATCATAATTATAGCTTTTAGTAACATAACGAATTCAAGCTTTGCAATCTAATTGTCATTTTTATTGCAATTGATAATGACACACTTAATTAAATAGAATAGTTTTTTAATCTTTGTCTCTGCACTTTTTCCTTAAATTCAAACTATTCAGTCTTTTAACGACAATTCACTTGTTAAATTGCACTGTAGAATATATCAATGGACACGCGTGACTATGAATGGAGTCAATGAAATTCGAACACCTGTTACGAATGCCGTTGTTACATTCCCCGATGACGAATCAACGATTTTGCTTTTCGCATTTGAACACAATGAAGTTGAATTGGGTCAAAGTGTCAACTGTGTTCTGTACGAACTAACCGATAATAATAAAGTCGAATTAATTGCGTATCACGCTAACCCGAAAC
This sequence comes from Megastigmus dorsalis, assembly GCA_900490025.1. Taxonomy (NCBI): domain Eukaryota; kingdom Metazoa; phylum Arthropoda; class Insecta; order Hymenoptera; family Megastigmidae; genus Megastigmus; species Megastigmus dorsalis. The sequence goes on along the minus strand of UELU01144261.1, from coordinate 172,846 downwards.
CTGTATCATCTATTTATCATTACAATTATGGAGGAGAGGAATTCTTACTTTTCATAAGCGATGATCCCAGTTCAAGTGCAATTTACTGGTGGGATGGTAAATTGCTATTTTAAATTATATTATTTAACTAAATACATTTAACGAACTTTCGGTTAATAAATGCGTATTGTTGCAGGAATCGTTCTGATAAAATGGATAGACGTGCCAGAAGTGAAATCGTCAAGCTTAATAAAAATAATAAGATTTAACAACGAAACACTACTGCTTATATTCGATTCGGTAAATTTTTAACTGATCCCTTTCTTTTCGTTCTATTTACCCGCGGCTTGAGCTTAACAAAATACATTTATTCCATCAGGAGACATTGCACATTTACGTAATAAACAACAGCAGCATTACTCACCTAAACGATTTGAACTTGAAGAAAGGCGAGCGCGTAGCTGAAATAGCCGTGTGGGAAAATAAAAACTCATTGATGCTCGCGCTAATAAAGGACGAGCCCGACGGCACTTATCAGATTGAACTTAGACAGTTGCACTTTCATCAAGAGCAGACGGGTAATCCAATAAACTCTTTACCGAGTTACTCGCTCGGAAAATTTCATCTTAAGTTCATTGTTACGACTGAATTCAATTCACTATAACGAGAAATAATTCTTATGTCTTTTCATTTGCTTATTAATATGGGAAAAATTCAATTGTTTTAGAATACGTGGCATCCGATGATGTATGGGATTGTTTCAAAGAACTGCAGAACTTACTAAGCTCTAAAATGCCTGCCATCGAGAATCTAAAAAGCAATTGGCCAAAGCTTCTTCCCGCTAACAGAAATGTCACTATCAAGACTCCATTGCAATTGTCCAACCTGATTTTAGAAGAAGGAAATATATCCACGTTAGAATTTAAGAATCTAAGAGAAACAACGGTGTTCAGTCCTTTAGAAATAAAAAATAAATTGTTGGAACTTGAAAAGAAAGTCGACGAGGCCCTTGACGCATCTAGAAACGTTGTTAGCGATGATAAAATAGCTACTCTGTCGGGCGATGTAGTAGTTAGTGGAGATGTATTTTTTCAAGAACTTCACATTGATGATTTGAAAATTGAGTACTTGAATAACCAAAAACTGGAAATGGATCAACTCGTGATTTCTGGAATAGATCAGAATTTTACAGAGCCGTTACGAGCGAAATCTATTTTGATCGATAATCTTGAGGTTCCAACGATTTGCGGAATCGATTCTGAATGTAATGTCATTTTTTTTAATTTACGTATAATTTATAAGCATATATAAGCATATAACGCACATACATTTTTTTTATAGATTGGGTACAAGTTAATGATACGGAGAGAACTCCATTAGATGCTATTAATTTAAATAGCTCATCAATTAACAACGATACGGTTTTCGTTGAAAACGAATTAATATTAAATCAGTTAAATACCAAGTACATAAATAGTTTAAATATCGAAAGCTTCTTAGAGGATGCTTTTATAATAGGGAAAAATCAAACAATCATGGGTATATAATTGGTTATATAACATTTATTTAATCTACCATGGGTTTAAATTATCATCCACTCGTACAAATGTCTGATAAAAACATTTTGGTTTTATTATAGGCAATGTAACGTACAAAGGTATAATGCAAGTGTCGAAGCTGTCCTCAAATCTAGTGAATAACGTTTCGTCGTCGGATTTGTTCACCAAGCACACCAATCAGATTTTAGACGACATCTTTATCGACACTTTAGAAGTCAATCACCTTTATGTAAATAAAATTAATGGCGTACCTATTAATGAAACCGCTCGAATGTCTCAGGAAAACGTTATACAAGGTAAAGCGCGATATACTACATTAAAATTAATGTCATTTTGTAAAATGCTCTAAGTAGAAAATAAATTTTGTGCAGGAAAAGTTACAATAGGTAATTTCGTGATTACGGATGAATTGATAGTCAACGAAGACGTCGCTCTCCCATTGACGCGATCGACGCAAGTGTACGATGACATTATAATCACGGGCGATATCACGATAAGGAATCTGCAGCTCGATGAGGAAACTTCTTTGGTGACCGATCACCTCAACACCACAGAAACACTGAACATTTATGAGATTTTAGAAAACTCGTGGAGCAAATCTCGAGATCAAGTAATCATGAATTCGGTGGTCTTTGAAAAAGATGTATCTATCGACGAATTATCTTGTCGGTACGTGAACGGTCTCGGTGTCGAAGATTTCTTGTACACAAATGCCAGTGAGCTGAGCGACCTTGAGAACGTCACTTTTACCAATTTTCACTTCGACAAAGTCGTGAGCGATGACACAGGAATCGTGGAAAATTTTTACACCGAATCTTCTAGTTTACTGACGTTTCACAAGCCGATACGCATTAGTCAGCTATCGGTGGATAGCATCGTTACAGATAAGTACAACGGCATCCCAGTTGAATTAATTATGCAATCGAACGATTCTCTTAATTTTCTTGGCGCTACAGAGTTCGAAGTCGTGCGCATCGACGACCAAATGATTGTGGATGAGCTGCAAATAGATCGGCTAAACTCACAAAATGCATCGTTATTCGAGCAAGCTTTGAGAACTGATCAAGATTTACGAATTACATCATTGAAAGTAGACAGTATTAATATGCACAGTATACAAATCAAAAAGCTATGTAACGAAAGCTTAGAAGAAGCTCTTTTGGCTCAGGAAAGCTTGAACGATCAAAGGAACAACATTTCCTTGACAATCGACGGCGATGTAGAAATTGAAGACAGCTTAGATGTTGATACAATCAACAATGAAGAAGTCGCCAATTACATGTACATTATTAAAAACACCAATCTCGAAGATTTGCTCGAGACGAAAAATATAAAGAATTTACGAATAAAGGAACATCTGAACATAAGTTTGCTAAACGGTCAAGATATCAATGAACTTTTTGGTGTAGCATTATCGAGAACTAATATGCAGTTTATTTCCGAAGAATTCGTAGTCACAAATGCAAAAGTAACTTATCTTGATGCCGAAACTATAAATAATGGAAAAGTATCGAAATTAATGTACACGGATGAGCCGTGCACTTTCAACGGCGATGTATTATTTTCTGAACTTTTTGTTGAAGGAAACGTTAAAACCACAACACTGCAAGGAAAAGATGTTTCGCAGGTATTGTACATTTTTTGTATAATATTATACATGTATACATTATCTGCAGGAAAATTATATAGAATTTTTTTTTATAAGTTTTTTAATATAGATCTATATATTGTATATTTTTAGATACGAGAAGATCTACGAGTGATACCAATGGCCAATAATGCAATGAGCCTACATATCTTTGGAAATATGTCATGGGATACTCCATCTTCGAACCTAAATTCAATAGACAAATTGCTTCATAATGCCGTTACAAAAGACGGAAATCAACTTATCAATTCGTCCGTTACCTTAGAGAAACCTGTTATCATAGATTCTCTGTGTCTCAAAGAAACAGAATCTCCGGTATTGCAAAAATTAAATCAAGTCATTTCCGATGCCGTTATCGACGACAAAATCTCAGATCCCGTGCTAATTAAGGGTACAAAAATTTTCAAACAGGGACTTAGCGCGAGCGCTCTCGAGGTTGTAAACAACATAGACATAGCAAAAATCAATGATCTTGATATTCGTGAAGTTAATTCGCAAATGTTCCATAAGCACGGCAACGATACGATTTCAGCAGAGATCACATTCCTGGATGAAGTTGAAATAGCCAGTTTACGTACAAATAGTAGAATTCACGGAGTTTCTCTACACGAGCTCGCAACGATCGATAAAGTAATGCCTAAGAATATGCATTTCGAGAATCTGATAGTCCGAGGTAATGTTACGTTGCACACACTCGATGGTATAAACTTCGATGACTTTAAAAGGAAGAGAGTTACTACGTATAAAGATCACGAAATATATGGTGATATTCAATTTAATAGTGCGGTTACGGTATTAAGTATGTACTACTTAAAATGTTTATATAATTATGGAAAATTGGCTGGTTTTTATTTATTTGATTATATAATTTCTCAGATGGAACTTTCACATCTATTATTAATGGAATAAAACCTTCAAATTTGGTAGTAAGTGGGCTGTCACAGGTACCAAATGTCATTTATGGTAAGAAAACTATTCTTTCACCACTTGTAGTTGAAGGCGATATCGAAACCGACGAAATCAATAAATTGAATATAGCAGCAGCGTGTAATAATAGTATTTTGAGCCATGAGAATATTGAAATTTTCGGAAACTTGGTAAGTTTATCTATTTATATAAACTACTTTACATAACGCAAATACTTTAAGCTGAACGAAATCCATGCACTTTTTCTTATAGATTTTTGAAGACGATGTCGAAAATTCGGGTGGTGTAACCGTTTCTGGGAAAATAAATGATCTCGACACTCGGGATATCACGAGAATGCAGCATTTGCAAGAAAAAGTGGCAACTAAAGCAATCAACAAAGGGAAAAATGCACTAGAATATTTGATATCAAGCTCCATAAACTCTAGTATATTCGAAGAGAATCTACTCTATTTAGAGGAAGACGATAGTTTTAATTTACACGTTCCCGCAGTGAAAACTGTGCGAAGTATGAATATCGGACCCACGACTCGATTAGACATTTACGCTTCTGAAAGCGCAATGTTTTGCGGATTGCCGAGCAATTGTTCCTGTAGAAAACCGTACATTGCCGAGATTTCTCCATCGGGAAGCTTTGTAATCCAACAAAACAATGGCTCGGATGTATCTTTCAATTTCTACGATCCTAATAATCTGTTTGGTCTTAAGATTGTAAGTTCTGCGGTTTCGAAAAACGAGCGCTGCTCGACAGAAGAAAGTGAACCCGAGAGCTCGAAAGTATATTGGAGGAAACTCAACGATGTCGAGGAAGCTGGAGTTCAGAAACCGGTGCTTGAAATTAATGGTTACATTGCAGATGCACAAAAATTCGTTGTCGATGGTAAATTTTATTTCCCACTCTATACTTTCACAATAATCTATAATAACAGTTCGTAACTTATTGTTTTCAGGTAGATTATATTTGATATTGGCAATATTCTACGATAAAACAGTCAAAAGTCATGCAACCGATTCTCTCGTCTACGAATTTAATTTACGAAACGGGAAAGTATGCCAACTTCCAACTATAGCAACAGACGGTGCCAAGACTGTACACGTCTTTCAAATTCCCAATGTAGGCATTTTTGTACTGTTCGGCTGTGTCAAAGGCAGAACTGAATCTCAACTTTTAAGATTTAATCGAGAAACTCGACAGGTATGTCATCAACTTTTTATCTCAAAATAGATATATACACACGCCTTTTTACATAACATTTTAAACCAGTTCCAGCTTGTTCGAACTTTCGCAACAGGTGGTAGCAAACACATCGCCTCAATCAACCAAAGTAATAAAAATTTTGTAATCTTGAACAATCCAGATATTGAAGCTCTGCAAATATTCGTTTATAATTCAACAAATGAGAACTTCTGTGAATATCAAAACTTATATTTTGAGTCAAGAGTAACTAGCTTAAAAGTTTTTTATGCTGGAGGTAAGACAATCAAATTTTGAGATATTTTCTTGTTTTATTATATCATTGATAAAATGTGAAATTAACTGTTATTTTTTTTTAAAGAAATTGAAAATAGTGATGCGTTTATTGTTACGACAACTAAAGATGGATGGTTTTTCATATATGAATATATGTTTTATGGGGTAAACATTTAAAGTAATTGTATTATATTGAAAAAGATTCCACGCTTACACGATATAGAATATTTAAGTATTTAAATAGATAAACATTTAATAATATATTGTAAATAGCTACAACTACTGGATTCTTAAATCATTAAAAGTTTAGTAATTTATGTATGGCAAAGTCGAATTTAAAAAGGATTTCTCTTTAAATTTGTTCAAGATACGAATCTCCAAATTTCTAGATAATGCCCTTATACAAAAACATACAGAAAGTATAAATATTGTAAAAAACAAACTTATTTTAAAGTTATAAATAAATTAAAAAATTAATTAATTTTTCTTTATGTACAATAAATATATACAAAAATTTACAAATTTGTATTAGTGTCTCTGACATGGAATTTTTTTCATACGGATACTAAGTAAAAAATGTTATTAAATTAAAATTTAATAAATACTTGTTTTAGAAATTTCAGCGGAAAGTATCCTATTGGATGGAAGATATTCAAGTATTATCACCATTTCGCCATATGAATAAAAATTATTTATTCGCTGGTACGAAAATAAATAGCACCATTTTCAAAGTTATTCAACAAGGACTTTATTAGAAAAAAAAAATTAAAATAACCATGAATATTTATTGTAACTAAGTGAATAGTTATCATGTTAATTTATATATATATATATATATATATATGTGTATATACATATTTTATTACGCTTCTAGTCCTATATTTGCGATCGTCAACGATAGAAGTATTTGTACATGTATATAGTATATTTGTTAAGGTTTAAATTTTGTTGTTTATGAAAAATAGATGTATTTTTTAAAAATAAAAATAAAGCAGGAAGACTCGTAAAGAAAATACACTTATTAACAAAGAAAACATATTTATCTAGTAATTTATGTTGTAATGTAGAGATTCAACATCTGTCCATACATGTTATTCTTGCTAAACTGCAAATTGAGCATTTTATATTATATGTTCTTAATAAATTTTTTTTAAAGATCTTAATTCTAACATTTCAATTATATCATTAATATGTAACATAGAGCAATTAACAGTTTGCGGGTTAACTAGAACAAAATTAACAAACTAGGCAAAATTATTCAAGACACAAAAAGGGACTAGGAAAATTTATAAAAATCGAGATTCATTAAACCACAAACTATTAATTAGTACACATAAGTATTTTGCTATCATTATTTATGAAGTAACCATAAGATTTTTTTATCGAAAAATTATAAAATAACATCTTCATACATATAAAAATAGGGAAAAAGTATAAAAAAAAAACGAAAATCACAATCAGCATATGCTTATGAGTAATGTTATTCACGTTCGACATCATGACTGTCATGTAAATGCTAAGCAAAATATCGTCGATCTTCGAGTGATCTTGCTCTTTTGGTATATTAATCTCTCTAGCTACCACTTACAGCAACTAGATTTTCTAAAAATCTGTATGTGTTACTAACGATCTAATTTTCATAAAACAATTCAGACTTTATTTATGAGATTCTAATATTCTTAATTCTTATGCCCCCGAATAAAATATTTCTATAAAACTCATAAGAAACGTCAAGTTATGAAAACATATTTTTCAATTTATAAATCATAAAATTAATTATGCTTGATTTTAACCAATTAACAATAAATTCAATTTGTTACATTCTTTCCGTTTATTAAAATATCTTATGTTAATTTAATATCAATAGTTTTAGACAATACATATTTCTTTTAAATATATAACGAAACTGAAATATTCAGATTTGCACCTATAAATTTTGTTTATTCTTATAGAGTTTTATCATTATCTTAGAGGGCACTATAAATCAATATTGATAGTCAATATAAATTTTACTAAAAAAAATAATTAAATTACGAAATGCACTTTAGTTGTTCTTAATAATCGAGCTAGTTACGAAGTTTGTTAGAAGTGATCGAGTCGTACTATAACGTGGTCCGATGTAGGATCTGGCAGTTTGACGTTCAACCAATCGGCATTCGAGTTATCCTCGGTATCCGTGGCTTTTAATGCAAGTCGATGAGCAGATGTGGCCTTGTGAGGAATTCTGAGTTCAACAGGATTTCGAAATTCAAGGCCTTTTGGTCCGCATTCCACAAGTGGACTTAGCATGGATTCACCTATCACAAAAAGAAAAAAAGAACTAGTTAAAAAAAACGCTACAAAATTATCTAATTAGTTAAATTAGTTCCAACAGTAGTTAAGTAAGTTAAGATTTTAGAATGTACAAATTTGTGTTAATGAGCATGAAACGAGCGTTAATTAGCAGCCAATTTGGCTAAGTAGTACCACCACCGAGACATTTAGTTGCGTAGCGCTCACCATTGTACATGGGAGGTGATATTGACGAGCGATGGCCACGAGTATTGCTATGCAATTCGATACCATTCCCGTCGGTCACACTGAAGTAGATCTCTTGGTGACAGTTTGGCGGTAAAGCGCCAGGAGGTATTATCAGTGTAACACCTCCTGGCCCTTCTAGAACCCCACCCTCACTACCAAATGCACCTCGTGCCATCCCCATCGTCCTGTGCAATTTTAACCGTCACCAAAACGGTTAGTTGATCGTTAATAATTAATTAATGGCCAATCATAAAATACATATTTGTCATAAGAAAAATGCTTTTTTCTGCGAATACACATAATTTTACGTATTTGTTTCTTGACATATTAATGAGAAGCAATTGCGTGAATCATTAAAAAAAAGTGCATCGGGTTATGTATTTATTAGTCGAGAAAAATCTGAATTCGGTCATTATACGGAAAAAGCGTACTCTACACCATAAAGCATTGAGGTTTTACCTGATGTTGTGGTGATGCAGCGGTTTTCGGTAAAGTTCAAATGCGCTTCCTCTCTGTTCCCTGCTCCCTGCCAAATCCAAAGCGCTCGATTCCCTGTTATGGGCATTGTTAACGGCTGTGGAGCTTTGCAGGCTGACGCCCGTGTGGCTGTTGCTATGGCTGTGGCCGTTCATAGCCACGTTATTACGATTGTGCGAATGAGCTATGCCAATTTGGCCGGAACTATTGCTATGTGAGTGCGACATCATTGATGGACTCGACAAGGGGTGCGAGTGCGACATACTATGGCTATGGGATGATGGGCTTGTGTGGTTATGCGTGTGATTCGAGTTTACAGAGTAGCCGTCGTTTCGATTTGGTGGCGATATGTTGTAATAGTACTGTCCGCTATTGCGTTGCATGTTGATCCCGTTCTCTGCCTGTATAATTAGAATGCGTTAGTATTGAACATGGAACTATAATCGTTAGTGCACACCAGCGAATATCAAAGGGTTCGAGTGTACTTACCCCGTTGTGCATGTGAGAAGTTCCCATGGAGTAACTTTTCGCGTGCTGGTACAGATTTCCACTGTTGTTTTCATCTTGAATAATGGGTTGCTGGGGTGGACGATAATTTTTTGGTTTGGGAGGCGGTACTGGCTTGTATGTTCCACTTGGCTTGGACTGGGGAGGTGGCACAGGCTTGTAATCACCTGTCCGGCTACAATACAATAAAATTTCTAGCTTACTTTTGGGTGCATACTTATAAAATTAATTAAAACATCTGTTATAATTGTCTGTGAAACATGCAAAACTATAAATGTTAAACTAAGGTGTCACGTTGTGATATATAAATTCTACAAGCTCTTCGCAATGGTCGAGGCTTTCTTGTTACCGCTCTGTCAAATAAAGTTGATCTTTTTACACATTTTGGTATTGTTGAATCAGTATTAGTATACCGTTCACTCCCATATTTTATGCATCTAATTATCACCCAGTTAGATAAAAGTAAGTAAACTATGTGTAGTTCGTGAAGTTCTTTTTTTTAGCACATATACTTGATTAAGAAGTTAGACATGATAATTCTTTAATACAAAAGCATTTAATTAATGCATCATCATATTTTTAACGTTACTGAACTGAATTAAGTATCATCGTTATTTCAGTGAAATCAATTCTAGAATTTTTAAGATAATAAGAAAACGTTAGCATAAAACCAGCATAAAAATTTTTTTGTAATGGAAATAATAGAAGTGTAGTGATTTAAAAGAATATAGAATAGTATACGAGAAACGCTATAAAGAATTAATCAAATTCAACGAATAAATTCTCCGTCGATCTAGATTTTATCGTGCGTAAAAACACTCGTTAAACTTGAATAAATTTCTCTGATACTGTTAAATTATTGAGATACGACGGAAACTGACTTGCTCAATCAATTTGAACTATCGTTTATATTGTATAATGTTTTTCTCCTGTTCATGATTTGATTACACTTCTTGCTGATAAAGATTACCGGACGTGTCTGATGCAGTATCGGTATATATCATTATTACTCGCAATCTATAAAACATATTTCAACGAATTGGTCAATTATATCGATCGAGTATATGCTTCATTAATTACTGGTTAGAACTAGAAACTGCCTGGGTGATTAAAAATGGAAGCGATGGTATAATTATTGAAAACTTTCAGATGTACTTGTAATCATAATCACCTGTACTTGGCATAGTCGGTTCGCGTTTGTGACTCTTGCACGGGAATTGCTGTAGATCTCGTGAATCTGTAAGGATCGTGTGGTCTTGAGGATATTGCTATGCTACTGCTTTTCAAGTCATCCGGAACATTCGGTCCTAGTCGACCAGTCGATGTGTTGAGGCCATTTCCGGGATATGCTACGTTGCCGTTGGTGTTGTAAGAATCGTACGAGGACATACTGTCGTAACTTCCCTGTACATAGGGAAAAAAAATATGTGATAAAAAAAAAAGAAGCAATACAAAGATCTCGTTAACTTTATGCTGAGCTACTTTTTGTATTAGTCAACGGAAAAAAAATCCAGTGAGTGAGAGGCAATATTTACTTAGTCACAAAAGTTCGGCGAATGAAAAGTTTGTTAATCATGTAATCACATGGGAATTAAAATTAAAAGCTCCAAGTAATTTGTCCTATAAATAAACCTCTTCCTCGATCCTAAGCCTAGTAGCAAATGACAATGTTTACCGCTTTCGGTTGCGTCCTCTCGAGAGAAGAAGTGGCATTGGCTCTGTGCGGCGTGGCATTGATGTAGTTGCCCATATCGAGTACGGAGTCAGTCTTATTGATGAGCCTGTCCTGGGCGGATCGGCCTTGCGAAGCCGCGCGCACCGGCGTATTCGTCGGCTTCGAGTTGCGATCTAGCCGCGGTGGCAAATCGGGCGGCGACAACAACTGCTGCTGCTGCTGCTGCTGTTGTTGCTGCTGTTGTTGCTGTTGTTGCTGCTGCTGCTGCTGCTGCTGCTGCTGCTGCGAGAATCCGTACTTGTTGTCGGTTAGACCTTGAGATCTGCGCCTATGATGCTCCAAGACTTGTTGGTTGATGGTGTTGGTGTCGCCTTGGAATTGCTGCTCGCCAAGGGACTGCAGTAGCTGCGACACCTGGTAGCTGCTGCTGGTGTAGGGCGGAGGCGCCACCGCGTCGTCCTGCGTCGCTATGCTCGGATCGGAGCTGCTCTTGAGGCGCGACGGTACTCCCAGGGCGCCGGGGAGGGGAGGTGCGGGGCTTAGCTCCAGGTCACTCTCCGGGGAGGAGGCGTAGGACAGGCGTGAAGTCATCGGGAAGAGGAAGTCATCCGAGAGGGCCTCTTCCGGCTACGCCAGCAGTCAAATAAAACGTGTACAACGACAATGAGCGACGGTCCACAGTTTATCCACTTAATTATATTGCGATCACAACTAATCCACATATGACACAGTTTTATAGCGCATGCCTCGATACAGAGCTTGCCGCCGAATAACAATGATACAGCATGCCAAGCATTGTGTGTTTTTACAGCTAATTAGATGAGAGAGAGAGAGAGAGAGAGAGAGAACAGAGAAAAACATAACGGTCTAAAGGGAATAACATAAATTAAAGCATGCTTTTTTAGTGAGGGGAAATTTCATGCAAGTACCAAGGGCTACCATAACGGGGGAATGCTGTTATACTGCAAAAACAAAAAGGCATTTTTAATTGTTAATATCTCCAGTCGATGTTTCCCGACAGTCTGATATCAAAAGCTGCAAAACAAATGGGTGTACTTTTTAATTAGCTGACATATAATGAACAACTGGGATATATGGACCTCCAGCACCCCTCAAAATGAAGAAATACAGCTGTCAAATGAAAAAAAAAAAAACTGCATGCATGATAATAACGAAAAGAAAATTACAGAAAACACTCTGTAAAGCATTTTATTTGTATAACATTATGCAACGGCAACCAGGTTTCCTTTTACGCATACAACATACATACAAATAACAAATACGGAAAATAACGAGATAACGTAAAAAAATAAGTAAAAATAAAGTAAGTACTAGATATAGCCGAAAAATTGCTCGTGAATGACATTGGATAGATTTTGGAGTGACGGATACACGTATGGCAAGGCGTGCAGATTTATTGGGGAAGATGAATAGACTGGTATAAGGTCATTGGTATTGTTGTTGCATTCGTAGAAAGTGCTTGCGTCGAATGATGCAAGTGGTGTTGGCACACGATTAGGATGGAATGGAGGGAAGTAGAGATCCGACACCATTTCTATGGGCTACAAACCAACACCGTACAAAAAATTATTAACAAAATTTCATGATTGCTCCGAGAATAGACGAGACTGTATATGCATATGTTTAAAACAAATTGTAAAATCCACGTATAAATTTACAAATAGAAGCATCCAAGCGGCTTAATCACAAATCGGAGAATAGGAGAGAATACCCCATTTCACAAACTCTTAACTTTTCCTTTTTTTTTTCAAAGTAAAATATAGCATGCTGAAAAAGTTTCAGGCACATAAAATTCACTATTTTGCAGACAAAGAAAAATTACAGTCTAACTTAAATTTCAAACAGCAGTAAGCAAGGTGCAGAAACGGATGCTCATTATCTGCTTTATATATACAACCAAATTAGTTACTGATCCGTAATAAACGTATACATGAATTTGATTACATTCCAATAGTTTATATAGCCTTTAGCACATACCTTTGTTTGGCTCATCCACAAAGGTCCTTGTTGCTGCCAATCAATAAGTTCTCTTAATTTTCTATACCACGATTCGGGCGAAGTTAAAGTTATTACGGCACTAAAGACATGGCCCCATATTTTATCAAGTTTTTGGCACTGTTCTAATAATTTTTTACTACTCTTGTGCGCCGATCTAAAACAAAACAAGAATAATCAATAATAATATAAGAAGGCCTTATAAATAAGATGATTCGCAGCTATAAATGTTGAAAAGACGTACTTTGGTATACCAGCTCTCATTTCCTTAATCGTCTGCTTGGTCTCAGCTTTTAAAAATATAACAATAGGGTAAAACTGAGCATAATTTAATCGATCGACCGCATTTGGTGTGATGTCTAAGAGCGCGTGTTTTCCCCTGTCCATGACTTCTCTAATGGCACTTAGGCGTATGATACCGGAGGATTTGGGGCTTTTACTATTACTGCCTTCCTCTATTTGACTTTCCGTTTCTGAAAAAACAAAGGCTCCTAAATACGATTTTATTTATTCGTGCGATCAGTGGAAAAATGTTTAAATGTTCAAGTTCTTACGAGGAGACGTGAACTTGTCGGGAAAATCTTTGAGTAATTTTTCTCTAGCTAAGTCAGCCACTGGGCCGAAAAGAACTACTGGTCTGATGAAGCCTGGATGTTTCAAGACAACTCGCTCGTAGGCAGGGAACTTGCTGACGCTGTCGGAGAAGACGACGTCGTCCCAGTGATCCTACGACACGGAAACAATCGACAATGTATATAAGAAAAAACAAACTCACCTAGACTCGAGCGCGAGCGTAAAAAAAGCTAAATATCCTCACCCTGCCGAGAGACTTGGAGCGTCTATGGCTGCCTCGTCTCCTACGGAAAAAGCTCCCTCTGCTCTCGCTGGCGCTCAGCTCCTTTTTCGTCGCGTTGAACTGCGCCGTGGCCAGTTCCTCGGCGCGCGCTTTGTTCGGTATGATTCCCTTCTGGACTTCCTGGTTGTTCCTGCCGATTCGATAAACCTGCCAAGCGCCCACTACGCCGTTGTGCAGAGTGTCGGTAACGTGAAAGACGTCCCCGCTTCGAAAGCTCATCTCGCCCTTATCCGGATGCTCGTAATGGAAATGCGTCCTACGCGTATACGAATATAACATAACTCATTACATATTTCACGTCTAGAGCCAGTCGCGATAAAAAGATTTACACCCTATACAATAGAATGCTGGTCGTACTTTATGTGGAAGGAGTCACCCTTGCCGGAGGCGACTATCTGCTCGTACTCCTGGCGGCGATGCTGCACTATGAGATCAATTTGCTCCTGTAGACTGAGTAGAAAGAGCACGGCCTCCTCGCGGGTCACGCCCTTCATGTCCATGTCGTTGACCTTGAGTATCTTGTCGCCGGGCTGTAGACCCTGGAGCGAGGCCGGACTGCCAGGTTGGACGGCCGTGACGAAGACGCCGGTCTCGTTGCCGCCGGTCAATCGCACTCCCACCGATCCCTCCTTTTGAAACGTGATGAATCGAGGATCCGGCCTGGTATACAAATCAATGCTCGATCAAGGACCCTGACTCGAGTTTTTTCCCAATACTCGATTTCACCGATATACTCACATGGGCTGCTTCGTCCTCTGAATGAGCGGATCGTCCTCGTACATCTGCCGCCTCGAGCTGTAGTAGTCTGCAAAGTTGGCATCGTCAGCTACATGCGTATCGTTTCCACGCGCGCAAACGTCCGAGTATAGCGAATGTATAGAACGTACCTTCGGGCCTGGGCGGCGGCGGCCGGGGCGGCTCGGCGTGTCCCTGGGTCGGCGTGGCGGGCAGGTCCAGCTGACTGAGCGAGACGTCCATCAAGGGTCCCCGCGACCTGCCCCTCGGCGCCAGATTGCTCTTGTCCTCGAGCGCCTGTCTCGTGGGCGGCGGCACGTAGAGGTTCTGACTGCTGTAGCCTTGGGCCTGGCTCTGGGGCTGGCTCGTGCCCAGATACTCGCCCCCGGCGCTCGTCGGCACCGGCTGCACCAGCTTCCCCTGCTCCTGCATCAAGGCCTGGTGCTGTCCGAGCTGCAGCTGCTGGGGCCCGCCGCCACCGCCGCCACCGGCGCCACCGGCGCCACCCGCGCCACCGGCGCCCGCCTCCCGACTCACCACCAGCGACAGCCGCTCCTTGCTCTGCTCCATCAGCTTCTTGGCCTCCTTCAGGCTCATGTTGTCGGTCTGCATGCCGGCTATGCGGGTGACGAGGTCACCGGGCCGCGCGCCCGTCCCCTCCCGCGTCACCTCCTTCACGTAGAGCCGGCAGCCGAGGACGATGCCGAAGTCGTCCTTCTTGCTGGGCCGGGTGAGACTGAGCCGGTGGCTCTGGGGGCCGATCGCGGCCGGCGGCCCGGCCTGTTGCAGCTGCTGTTGCATCAGCTGTTGCTGCTGGAGCTGACCGGGCGTGGCGGGGCCGGGGGGCGCGCCGTGCCCGAGGACCGGAGTCGGACTCGGTCCCCCGTGGCCGGCGCGCCTCTTCACCACCAGCAGCACCGTCGAGCCGGAGTCGCGCAGCACGCGCACGGCCGCCCCGTAGTCGGCGCCCTCGAGCGACACCCCGTTCGCCGAGATGATGCGGTCGTTCACCCTGATGTGCAAAGAGACGCGGCCGCGGTTTACGCGTGTTGCAGTGGGACGTATACAATATTATATGTAGGTGGAGGTATGCGGTAAATAATGGACATGGTTTGGACTCACTGGAGTTTGCCCTCGGCGGGTCCTGCCTTGAGCACGTCGGATATGGCGATCGCTGGGTCGCCGTTGGTGAAGTGGGGATTGTCACGGCCGCCCGAGACGGCTATGCCGAATCCGTAACCCGGTACCCTCGTCACCTGGACGTGGTGCACTTCCCATCCTCTGTCACCGCCGCCAACCTGCAACGGCAAAATAACCCAATAACCATTGATATAAAAGACTATTGAGTCTATTGACTTTGTATCTAGTTTTCGGATGATTTATTATGTACGTTGCTGCTGCTGCTGCTGCTGCTGCTCGAGCGGACGTCAACGATCATTTTTATTGCGTTTTCCTTTTCCTCCGTTGCGCTATAAAAGAATTATTATCGGTTCGGTGTAGACCCGCTGCAATTCGCGTCAATTTTTTTTCCCGCGCGTGAATCGTCATCCTGGCATCGAATTAGATTAGACACTTCGCCCTAAACCAGATAAACACACGCTTCTCGCGATTATTACGTCGGCGACGGAAGAAGAAGTAAAAAAAAGACGAAGAAGTAGAAGAAGAACCACATCCAAAGCGTCGAGAGATTTCAATTGTCGGAGCTCACTCGGGCCGGACAAAAGGCGAGAAACGACATTTCTCAGAATCTCGTTGGTAGCACGCGATCTTAAATCATCTTTGTCCGCAAGCAATTGGATCATCGAGCTGCTTCCAAAGGAATCATATCTATATATACACGGCCTCGTTAGCGAACGAAATTTAGACTGTGCACTGCGGCAGAAAAGAAAAAGAGAGAGAAAAAAAAAACAGAACCGATAAACTAAGGGTCAAGTGCCTTGCGAACGTCCTTGTCGAGATTCGTTCGCACTTGATGTGTGTATATATACTCTTTTCTCGCTCGCTTGCACCCATACCGCACACCGCAGTCACGCCGAGCACGCAATTCCTCTCTCATACATATATAGCCTATGACAAATATATATATATATACACATCGCGCGCGAATCCGCTGCAACTGCTGCAACACAGCCGGAAATCCGTTGGCGCATTCTCTCTGGGCGAGCACGATAATAATCATACGTATGTAGCGGAGCAAGGGGAATTCCCAAAGTGCTAATATACGAGTGTGGCTTAATTATATCAGTGAGTTTTGATCTCGAGCACAGACATTTTGTACCCTCCCCCGCCTCGTGTGAATTCGTGCGTGTGCTTATACAAAGAGACGAAACGAGAGCGAATTCGACACTTGTTTACAATGCGATACCGCGTGGAGTTCTGCAAAGTTAACTTGGCGTCGTCTCGGTATAATTTTTCGGAATACGCAATTGTCGTAAGACGTCTGCCGGTACGTCTCGACAAATTTTGTTTTTGTATTTTCTCAAGCTCAGACTTTGCGTGCTTTTTTTAATGCAGCTTTATTTAGGATTATAACGAAAAGATATAAGCTGGATAAATCCACGTGCGAGATCGGGAGTCTCGATAACAATCAAGTCGCTCGCCCGTTATTAGAATGCAATGTTGCGCGGGGACTGAATAAAGAGTAAAAAATATACGCTTGTCTTTTCCATGTAGCCGCCGCGCCGAGATTACACAATAGTCGGCCTGGATTTCGTAATACGCGGTGACGGAGTCGCTTTTCTGCCTGTGTATCCAAGATAACGTACACCGATAATTATCGTTCAATAATTCATTATCGGCCCAGAATTACGATTATATTATTATACAACTTCGTAGGTACATCAGCGGTATGTGTATGCCATCCGTAACCGAGTTCGATTCCGATCAAACCAACGAAAGCCGATCGTCAATGGCAAATCACTTTATACCATGTCGTAAAAGTGTGCGTGTACAATGAATAACGAGGATACATAAATAACACGTTAACGTATTATATCGTCTTAAATACTTCGCGTGCGTCTCTCTCGATGCTCGATTACAAAAAAATGTGCCAGATTAGATAAGCGCCTCTACCAAAATAATTGAAAACCTTATCGGATATCCCGCACACACACACACACATATATACACTCGTGGGCACATTGTTATTATCGAAAGATTAAAATATTTACATACGTGTATAATTGTGTGTGGCGGATTAAGATGCGGATCGTCGGCATGAGAAGCGTTTTTCGTAGGTATACGAATCGTGGAATTCGCGTGCACATATTATTCACATTTGTTATTTCCTCATAGTATTAAGAGAGGGAGAGAGACGTTGACGGAATAAAATATGAAAAATTATACGCTCGGCGAAACTGCATTTCAGCACGAGCGAACAAAGATAAAGTTTCAAGCCTCCATGTGAGAGATAGCGAGAGACACCTTACTCGCTAAGCGAGAGATCTCATATAGCCGCTACACAGGTAAGACGAATAAAGCGTCGTCGCCGCAGCCGCTGTATGTCTGTGTGCGTAGGTAAACGAACTTTATATTTATACAGCCAAGGTATATCCGCGCGGGGCTTTGCACAACACCCTGCGACAGCAGCTGTCCTCGCGTAAACGCAGAAAATGCCGCGGCATAGAGAGAGAGAGAGAGACGTCGAGAAGTAGGCATTACAAGACTGTATTTCGCGATGCAAAACAGCACGCGCTCTCAATCAAAGCTCTCCTCTCGACTATACTTTCTTCTCAATGGCTGCGCACGCGTGTCTCTGTTTGCGCGTGTGGGTGAGAGAGGAAGAAATTAATGAAAATTGTCACTGAAGGCAGAGAGACAGAGAGAGAGAGAGAGAGAGAGGACTGAATGGACCGCAAGCATAACACGAGTACGAAGCGGGCGAAACAAGTGCAGGACAAAAGAGGATCGGCGAAAGAAAGCAGCAGCGGGCCGATTGAGCTGTTGTTGTAACAGCAGCACCAGCAGTAGCGTATATATATATATATATATAAAGTACACGTAGACACCCACCGAGAGTCGCGATATCACGCGCGATGTGCGTACACTGCACTGCACACACGTCTCGCCGCCTGTGCCGCTGTCATTCATAACAACTCTCTTCTCGCACTGCGCGAGCGCTATATGGCTGTGCTCTTGCTCTGCTGCTTGCGCACCAGCGCGATACCGAAAACAAAATAGAGAAAACGCGGCTGCAGCGACGCCGCGGGTATAGGAAAATTCGCTCTCTCTCTCTCTCTCTTTCTTTCTCTCTAACGCACGCGGGCCGATTAAAAGAGGTGTGTGCGTGTGTGTGTGTAGATGTATGTGCCACTTGCGGACCGCGAGAGAGTCGCGAAACACTCTACATAGGTATATATACGAGTGAGCAAAAGAGAGAGAGAGAGAGAGAGAGAGAGAGATAGAGAGAGTCAACGGCCCGCAAGAATGTCTCTCGCAGCGCAGAGAAGAACCGACTGCACACACACACAGACACACACTGGCGAACGTGCAGAGAAAAGATAGTGTTCTTAGTAAGGACTTAGTAACGGACCGCGAGACTTTGAGCGAAGCCCTATATGTATACATTTGTGTGTGTGCGTGTGTGTGTGCGTGCGTGTATGGGTATGCGCGCACGTCGACCGAGAGGCGCGCATATCGATGCATAGGTTATAAGACATACTTCCGGCAGGCAGAGAGGGGTCGACTTTACGAGATTTGCCCGCATGTATATAAGTGCATTAAAATACCGTGTCGCCCACGCGAGACAGAGAGAGAAAGAGAGAGAGAGCTGCCTGCGACAAATTTGCGGTGATCGATATATACGTATAGGTGTCGGTGCACTGGAACGCGTATAAACCACCTGCCCGATATATTGTTTTTGCTCTATACGCGGCATTTCGATTGGGGATATCTGATTTATGGATGTTTGGAATTTCTTTGGGTTATAATTTATATCGACGATCGATACATACCCAGGAGACTTTTTGATACCGAGAGGATTACGATTTTTAAATGCAGAACGGTTTGGACATTCCTTCGCTCCGCGGAAAATAAGGACATGAAATTCCTACCGTATCGCGTCTACCCCATGAAAGTTCTTTACTATGTAATTTTTAGAAATCTGCATTGTGGTTGCGCAGCCTTGCATTATACCAAGAGCATACATTTGATAATGCACAGCGCAGTCGTAGGAAAATATATATAAAACCAAGCGTTTGGTAACCGTTATATACATTCTCGTCTCTCTCCGGTAGTCGAAAGAAATCGTCTTTTTTTTTTCCAAACTCTCGACTAGAAAATCTCTCGGAATCATTGGTACCAGGCTCCTCGCAATCCTTGCACACCCATGTGTACGTGAATCCCGCGAAAAAAGAAAAAAAAGAAAAACATCCGCTACCGCACATGGGTGTGGCACCTATATACATGCAACAGCCTCAAACGATCACCGCAAACGTATACACATATATCCCCGCGCGGATTTCCCGTGTTTCTTTTCCATACCTGCACCGTAAACGAATGCGTAAATCTCGCGAGTCGAGTGGGTCACACACAGGCTTATAATTGCACACTCGCGCAATACGGCGCGCGCCTTTCACAGCCACAGCAGCAGCAGCAGCAGCAGCAGCAGTTTTCCCGCTCCATACAGTTATGCGCAGATCGGTGCCGCGGAAAAACGTGCGCGCGGCGGCCAACTTGAACTTTAAAATCCTTCTGCATATATAAGTAACTGGGCGTGCAGCACGTGTGTGTGTGCGTATATATAGCGACCTTGGAAAGATGCGAAAAGAGAGGATGACACGCAAAGAGCGAGCGCAGAGGACGAGTTTTGACGCAAAAAAAAAAAAAAAAAAAAAAAAAAAAACGCGAAAGAAATAAAGCTGCAGAGGAGGCAGGATCGGTAAAGAGCTCGGGAGAAAGAGCAACAAAGACATTCTTCCGACGTTATTCACGCGAGAGCCGCGCGCGAGCAGATTTTTTACAAGCTGGATTCGATGTCGAGGGAGGGCAGCTGCGCTCACCTCACCCGCGCATACATATACGCGCGCGCGGCACACAGACGGATTCCTCGTGGACTTTCGGCGACCGCATGCCACCGAGTATCCCGATCCTTACGTGTCTTGGCGGCGCGCGCGTCAAGCTGCGAAAATAAATCTATAATATACTGCACTCTCTTGAGAGAGAGAGAGAGAGAGAGAGAGAGACAGAGAGATAAAGATAGATTTCTACGTTACCGGCCATAAGAAAGTCAAGGGTGTGCGGCACCACTGCTATGTATATATATACTCGATTGGCCAAGTAGCCGTTGCAGGAGAGTCTGCGCGAAAACTGTATGCTCAGCAATGCGTGAAGATTGCGTTGCCACGAGTGACTAAGCCTCCACGCTCGCGAGAGAGGGAGAGAGAGAGTTAGATCAGGTGAGAGACAGAGAGAGAGAGAGAGAGAGAGAACGGGTATACGAGCCCCGCGACAACTCCCAACTTTCCAAGAACGAGCAGCAGCAGCAGCAGCCGGTCGCGGTTATGTTAATCGTATGCTAACCATCGCTTACACACACCTACATCTATATATATATTCACGTAGCAGCGAGGGAGAGAGAGAGAGAGAGAGAGAGAGAGAGAGAGAGAGAGCGAGGATTCCTTCGGTTCTCATTCACATTGGAAATCAATGATCATTGGGAAAGGATCGCGGCGCGCGAGAAAGTTTAGAGTATAATACGTGTGCATGTGCATGCACGGACCGCGGATCGTTTCGTCACTCGCCGCTGATCTATGTAGGCGTGTGTGTATATGCCTGTGCATATACGTACATGCAGCATAAGCAGCAGCAGCAGCAACGGCGGCGCGCCAACCTCTCATCGAATTCCGCAGAGTCTTTGCTGTCGCCGCTTATATGCGCGCGTACCGCCGTCCCGAGACTCAACGGAGATATATCCACGACTCGTGCACGCGCTGATCCCCGTGTATAATACTTGCTAATCGTCTCTGATAAATATCCCCGATTTATATATACGATGCAAATCGCGCGGAAAGTCGCTGCTTCGAAAAGAGAGAGAAAAAAATTACGCGAGCGAGATATTATATATATGTATATATAGGAGTGTACAGCACAGCAGCGATTGTTGTTTGCGGGCGGCGATGCTGACTGCACACATATGCTCGGGCGAGCGCGAAGCAGCAGCGTTTCGCGTTACACACACGGGACGATGTACGCCCGTCCCCTCCGAGAGTCATTCTCTCTTTATTTTCTTTTTTTTTTTTTTTTTTCATCGCTACACGCTCGGTTAATCACCTTAATTTCCTCGCTCTTCGTAAACGCACTAATGAAATATTTATGATATACATCATTGTTTTACACGGATCATTACCAACGTTTTTCCGCCTATGCCTATATATATATATCCGACTGAGCTCACACATGCACACATACACGCTTTCCTCTCGCGAGATAGAGAGAAGTTTATCGGTATCAAAAAAAATTGAGTAACCAGCGTGGATATTTGTACACAGAGAGAAAGAGAGGAGTGCGATAAATACAGCGCAGTAGCAGCAGCAACAGGAGCAGCAGCGGCGGCGTATTGGAAAATTTTTGCCCGACGATCCGTGACGCACACGGAGAGTGAAATCGGCCCCGCGCTACCGTATATACTATACATTATTAACATTGTAGCACCCTGTGCAGTATATATACATGTATACCCACTACACGGACAGATAGGCAATAAGCGTATAAGAAGAATATTTTGCGGAGGCCTGTAATAAAAGGATAGTATTTGTGTGTATATATAAATATATATATATACACACATAAACATTAAGCCGCTCGGGTTGGAACGATGTTTAAATGACCGATTGTGTTTGCCCTGCTCGACCAACGGCAGTGGCGACGACGGCTGACGAGACCCCAAAACTGGAATGGGGATTTAGGAATTTCGGAGAAGCTTGAGTCACTCACCAATGGTCATCATCCGCATATACATATATATATGTGTGTGTGTGTGTATACATATATGCCATAGGACGACGTATATACATATATACAGAAGAGCCTGAGCGGTGCTCGATTAGGTCAGGTATAGAAGGAGACGGCCTTAATCATCGCATCTCTCTCTCTCTCTCCCCTCATATATACCTTTGCAACTCTCTCTGTCTCTCTTTCTCGAGCCTCTCCCTTCTTTACTCCCTCTCTCTCTTTCTCTCGCATTCCCTCAAGGACGTTGCGATTCGGCCGCCGTATAGCCGCCTGCAGCACACGCATATCCGTGCTGTGCGCGATTCCGTTTTAAAGGCTCTCGCCAAAACTTCTCTCTCTCTCTCTCTCTCTCTCTCTCTCTCAATCTCGTCGTGCAGCAGCAGTAGTCGTCGTCGTGATCGTAAGGTAAAGGAAAGGCTGCAGCGCTGCGCGGCGCGGGGGATATACACGTTTGGCTCGGTCCCCGTCTCTATCTCTCTCTCTCATGCATACGCACGCGATACGCGGTGTATTTTGTTTTGGCAGACACTTGGCCGCTAGCGGACTTGTCGTCACACGCACGGCTCTCTGTACTTGCGCAATTTTTCCCTCGACTACCTCATACTCTTATACATACATATACATTTAAAACAGCGCTCTCTCTTACTCGAGCCTGTGTATCTTATGAAAATTCCGGTTTGTTCGAGTTCTCCCAGAGAGAGAGAGAGAGCGTAAATCTCACACACACACACACTTGGCACGGCGCTGCCGTTTAAACGCCAAGCACGAGTATAGAGACAGAGAAAGAGAGAGAGAGCGAGAGAGAGCGAGAGAGCGAGAGCAAGAAAGAGAGCGTGCGTGTGCGTGGTGCAGGTGTGCCCTGCTGCAGCAGCTCAGCGCAGGCTCCCAACAACCCCCCCACGTCAAGCACGTGTGCTGCTGCTGCTGCTGCTTCCCACTGCGGAAGAATAAGGCTGGGGCTCTACCTGCAGGTGATCCGAGAGCGGCTGGATCTGCAGTTGGCTAACCGTAGTCAGTTGTTGTTGCTGCTGCTGCTGCTGCTGCTGCTGCTGCTGCTGCTGCTGAGATTGGATAGTCTGGGAGGAAGGTCCGCTGCTGCAGTTGGCCGCGACGAGCTCGTTGCGCTGATCCATGCCGAGGTGCAGGTCGCTGTCGAGGCTACTGCTGCTGCTGCTGCTGCTGGTGGTGTCGTTGGCCGCTGCCGCTGCGACGGCGGCCACGGCTGCGGCTAAGCCGGCGGCGAACAGCCGGATCTTACGGGCCGCGCGGCATAGTCGCGCCTCGCTCGACTCGACGAGCCGCCACGCGATCCTACCTCCTCCTGTCCTCGCTGCTGCTGCTGCTGCTGCTGCTGGCCTCACTGTGGGAGCTGTCTCGCGGCGCTGCTGCTGCTCCCGATACACTTTGTGTGTGTGTGTGTGTGTCTGTGTGTACGAGTTTGGGTGTACGAGTTTGCGTGGTGGCGGCAGCCTCGCAAGGCCACCTCAGGGCATCGCGACCCTCTGGCACTTTTACATCGGCTATCCCGGCACTTTGGTCCTTGCTGGCCGCGATAGCGTCCAGCTATAGTTGTCGGGGCTATAGGTGGAGAACGCGGGGGACCAGAACTTGCGCTCGCGCCTCCTGCCCGCACACACCGCACACACACGGAGCACAAACAACAACGCGAGGACTACTGCGGCTCGGTGCATATACTGGGCTGCGCGCGGGGACGGGCCCGACGACTCTCTCTCTCTCTCTCTCTCTCTCTCCTTCTCTCTCTGGAGAGCTGAGATTCGAGAGGAGAGGGGAGAGGCCCAGCGCTCACACCGGTTTCTCTCTCGGGGGGCCTCACTGCCTCGACACCGTTGGCGAGTCTGCTGCTAGAGGGCGTACGGAGACACTTCACCTGCTCGCAGCGAGAGGGCGACATATAGCTCCTGTCCTCTATCTATATCTACAGTTCTCTCTCGATCTTGTGACGTGTACCACGCGGCCCTTTTGCACTCGCTGGCCGCAGCTGAACCACGGGGTATCTTGGAGCACTTTCACTCTGTGACTGGGCCCTTAAACGGTGTAGCGAACCGCCCTTGCGACGAGGGAGAACGATCGACGACCTCGTACTCGCGGTTCATCGATGATCGTGTATAACAGGCTGCGGACCTGCTGCAGTTGTCATGGTGGCGCGAGCTTTCGAGCTTGCGATGATTGGGAGCTGAGCTCGAAATCTTTGGTACATTGCTATGGGAGCAATGAGTTCTCTCGAATTTTGAATCGAGTAAAAGATTAACGGTTCCTATAGTAGAAAGTGAACCGGTCTAAAAAGTGTGGCTGTCACTTTATGTTAAGTAAAAAAATGGAGTGACAACGTGAAATTGTCATACGAAGCCAAATTAGAGAGACTGTACATGATACTCAGCTTTGCTGTCAGCTTGAACGACAAATCGCATTGTAATAGAATAAATTGATCAAGCTACTCATCGACTGTATCAATATAAGCAATTTTCTCAAAGTCATCCATTATTCTACAAAAAGTTTATTGCCGATCACGTGCCTTTTTTCTACAACCTAAACTTCTTCGTGTGAATTTTAAAGAAACGGACCATCACAGGCATACAAACTCACACACATTTTCTTTAATCATTTGAATTGTAAAGTAAACGCTTTGTCAAGCGCAACCTTTGACACGACAATATGACATGTACGGAATATTTTTCCAACAGCCTTTGAGCACGACGAGAGCTCACACGTTGTCCCTGTGCCATCAATCCATGAATATTATACACTTTAAAGTCATCGAATGGACAGGCATCTTTGAAAGATCGAAAGTGTTTCGAGAACCGAATCGTAACGCATCGCGATCCCATCAAAACGTGGAAATGAGAGAGAAACGGAAAGCGGCTGAAACCGGATTAGGTTGGAAATGCCAAACTATCGCCGTTGCGCTGAGACACACGTTTGCAACTCGTCATTTTTATATCAGTTTAAAGATACCGTTCGGTAGTATGTATGTATATATATATCGTCATCTTACGAGTCACTCGTTTCCTGTCGTTGCTTTATAATCGGTTTAGCTCGTGCCAAGCCTGTGTGTGTGAAAAATCGATTCGCGAAAAGCACTCGGATAAGTAGGAAATGCGATAAAATGCTTATTCGACAAGCGAGTGATGTAGGTGACGAGAAAACAAAAGAAATCCTATAGTGTCATGTCTTAGTAATATTTCGGTAAACATATACATTATGCAAAAAATATGCCAAGTTTGTATATAATGTTTTATCTGTACGAAAAAGATGTGAATGACCTATAAATACCCACAAAAGAAAATAGATTTATGAAAAATTTATTTTGATACATATCTAATTGCAGAGTAATTTTGGATTATGAATATCTGTATTGAAGATAGTATATAATACAGGATTATATATGATTGAACTGACCATAAATTACATCTGCTATTAAAATGATACCTACTTTAATTTAATTTACAATACTCTTATCAATATCATGAAATTTATTGCAAGTTGGCAGCCAACGTTACACATATTGTATTACCGAATTTCTTTCAGATACAATTTTTCCTTTTTATCAAACAATGAAGTATTGTTCTACATTAAATTCTTAGGAAGTATTAATGAAATAGAATAAACACGTTTAAATATTGCTCGAAACAGATTTAATTATCACGATTACATATTTAAATTCTGTTCGAATGCGACCGGAACTTTGAATACTGCACCGAAATAAATAAATGTATATAGGTATGTCTGAACAAGATAAATTATTTTCAGTGCCAAAGGCGCCAATTAATAACAAAACCGGATACATAGCTGTTTTCTTTACAAACAAGAACACGTATTTCCCCATAAAAAGCGCAATCATTCATAATTACTCCTTTCCTTTATATATGTTGCACGTAATAAAGCATTATATGAGATATTACGCAAGTGCAAAAGCAATGATGACCTAAAAGTTTTGCACCTCCCGAGGTGCCGAGTGGCGATTTCGATCCGAAATAGTTGCGAAACCAAATTAACCATTATCCAACCACAATGTATCAGCTTATTGTATTGTGATATGAAACTGGCATGTGCTACAGTATAACGTTATGCAGTTCTATTCAATTGTTGACGCTTTAAAAAAAAATGAAGCACTAGAAATCGATTGTATATTTTCCGTAAAGCGAAGTCCTGTAACATCCAAATTATTCTCCTTGCGATATTATAACATGACTAATTCACTTTACAAGGTGGGCGGAAATTTGACAGGCTATACAACAGATGCCGATGACACCATTTGGTACCAGATAAGACATAGATCAGCGCATACAAATCCCAACAACTTATAAACATTCAAAATACCCTCTACATAAACCTAGTCTGAAAATTCATTCCAAATCATCGATTCAAAAATCCAAAAGCCACATACTCCATATATAATCAGCAGTTCCACGTCTCTAATCACAGAAGCTGCAAATCAAGCTATGCAACACGAGCGATACAAGCGTATATATAGGCGGACTCGTCGAGACATCGCTAATCGGCGTGTCAGCAAAGCACCCA
Organism: Megastigmus dorsalis; assembly: GCA_900490025.1. NCBI lineage: Eukaryota > Metazoa > Arthropoda > Insecta > Hymenoptera > Megastigmidae > Megastigmus > Megastigmus dorsalis. The sequence goes on along the minus strand of UELU01144261.1, from coordinate 145,987 downwards.
ACTTCTTTCTCTCGGTCTCTCCCCCCAACAAAAGCAGTAAAATCGTCAACACGCACGCAAGACCCGCGTCCCGCGCTCCTAGACCGCACGCGATGCACCGCACGTATTTACCTCCCGACCATCGGAACAGCCCCTATTACAATACCTTGTGCCGTCTGCGATGCTGTCCGCGCGCGCTCCCCGGCGACTCGTCCCTGCAGGTGCTCCTACCGCTGCTCCTGGCCCTCCTTCTTCTCGTGGCCGGTGCACCGGTGCTCGTCTGCACCACCTGGGGCTGACTCCTGGCTCGCGGCCTTCGACGCACCTCGAACGCCCCGAAGATCCTCATAACTCCTTCTTCCGCTTCTCAATTCTATCGCCACTAATAGAGTCGCGCACCAACGGTCGACGGTTCCGGGTCTCTGCTCGAGCGAGCGAGCGAGCGAGCACACGAGGGACAGGCGCGAATATGGAAGGAACGAGTGGCCGGGGGGCGGCACCCGCGCGCGGATGATCGGCTCGGTTTATCGGGACACCGCGGCTACTCCGCGCCTCGGCTAAACCGAGACTCTCTCTCTCTCTCTCTCTCTCTCTCTCTCTCTCTCTGTCTCTCATCGGCATGCCTCCCTCACTCCGCTCATGCCAGCAGCCTAGTCTATAGCGGCAGTTGCATGCGATTAATCGGGGAGGAAGCCGTATAGAGGACCATAGGTATGGAGCTGCCGGTGTACGGGACTGCCGACGTCGCTAGCCGACCGAGCCAGGAGTAGCTGCTGCTGCTGCTGCTGCTGCTGAACGTGGACAGCATGACAAGCCGGGACTCGACTGGACGAGAGACTGAGCTATGCGCACCGGATGTCTCTCCGGTAGACGAGTGACTTGTCGCGGGGGTGCCCGAGCGTTGGCCAAGGCCGCGGGAAACCGTCCAAGGGGAAAAACTCCGAAGACCGCTGGATTAGAAGCCCTAAAGTCGCGTAATTACGCGCTGTTGCTACTGGTGCTGGTGCTGGTGCTGCTGCTGTTGCTTCTGCTGCTCGCATATATATGCGGAAGCGCGAGCGCGTCAATTGTCCTGCGATCTCGTATGTACATCGACGACGTAACGGCGATGATTGTGCACGTCAATGAGAATCGAACGGGATTCGATTTGTGCTGTATGTAATACGTGCAGTGCGCTCGATGCAGTGGTTGCGCTATAGCAATTAGCACTGACAATTGGCTCTCGGCTCGAGCTTAAACCTTGAGTTAGTTACGAGAGATGTCGTCCGATTTAGTTTTAGGGCTTTGTCTCGTTTTTTGTCTTTGTTTTATAGGAAAAATTGGTGCAATTGCGAGAGGAGAGGATCTCCTGCTAGTAGAAACTCGATTCCCTCGAGAGAGTTCGTATAGTTCATACAATTGCTGACGTACGATGACGAAGACAATCGACAGTGATTCATTCGCATTAGGTCCTCGTTGCGAGCGATAACGACTATTTATGGAAAATTCATTAAATATTGATATCTTTTGCCTGCAAGTATAAACGAGGAATGTTGCACTGTGATATTCATTAAATGTTAAATGATTGATTAAATTAAAAGTTGGCTGTGCATGATAATTGTTCCTAATTTAATATTCGAGTAAATACTTCTCTTTTCCCTATAGCTTAATCATTTACAAGGGATGTTACGTTTCTTGAAATCTAACAAACTAAAACTCACTTCGCCCACTCCAGCAAAGCAATTTTTAATAAAATATTCAAAAATAAACAAACGTCACATTTGCCACCAAGGTCCACGTGGGAATGAACTACAAGAGGTTAGTTTCATCATTGTGTGCCAGAAAACACCCACCACTTTTTTAATCAAAATTCGCGACCTAGAAATGGAATACCCTCCTTGCGAGAGTCTAGCTGTCCGATATTACGAGCTATAGGAGTAAACATCACGTACATAATCTTGCGGATAAACAGGCATCAATGAAATCATTGTTGTACGAGAGCACAGTTTTAATCTGTCATGTAGATTAATTTGGAAAATTTTATCATGGTTGTTTTATCTCTGCAAGAGATGTTTATTATGTGGTTTTTACAGCGAGTACATGAAAAATATATTGCGAGAGATTACACAAGCGATCGTCACGTCAATATCACCCTACACGCTAACTGTTTCGAATCTTCAAATGCTTTCAATATTTTTTTAATGATTATCGACTGTAGCGTATCCGGGAGTCCTAATGTTATAGCAAATGAAAAGAACAGTTAGCTGATTTTACAAACGGTACAAAAGAGGATTTTCCTATATTTGAAAAAATCATTGGCACTAGTTGAATCATTAAATTAGACATTCACGCGGGACCCATAAATATTTGAGGATAATTACCGAGTACGTCATGGCATTTGTGAATATTTTCAGTTTTCAACAGCGATTCCTCTACAAAAATTGTTTTCTATATCGCTCACGTGCATTACAATAACAGTTTACGATATTATACATACATTCGAAAATTGACCTCAATATTATACTCACTTATTTTCAAGTCAAATTAAAAATAACTCGTGTTCCATCAGAAATAGAAAATTTTACGCAACAACACATTTTTATGAGTTTTCAAATCGCAAAATTATTCTTTTCGTACTCGGAAAATCCCATTATCTAATTTTAGAGTCTACGTATGCAAGCTGTACATCATCAAAGTCTGTAGATATTAGTATGGAAAATATCAAACCCAATGGCTGTATAGAACTCTATTTTCGCGTTATTCCCAATTCCAAGTCTATACTTGGAAAAAATGATCGTCCCAGTCATAACCGATACATATCAAATTTTGAAAACGAGTAAACCACATGAGACGCAAGATTTTCTAATAAGGAAATACGTTATTTTGTTAAACGAGATTCTTACGTATTGTAATGTTGAAAGAAACCTTAAAGAATCGTACCTCTGTACACGTTGCGTCACGTCACACAACGCGGCACATTGTTTTGTTATTGTGTTTTCTTTTGTATTTCTTTGCACAAACGTTACCGGGAATGATGTTTCAGGAGTATATTTCAGAATCATCGATTATTATCTTTCGTTAATGCTTATCGCGAAAACATTCAATATGTGTTTTTTTTTCGTATTAATAACGATTAATTTTTATTTTCATATTCGCGCGAAAATTTGATTTAATGGTTTATTCTAAGAAATGCTTCATAAAACGAATACTAAAACTGTACACGTACATCAATGATAATAAATTTATTTCAAGTTCATTGAGGAAACTAAGTGCGAATTTTATGTTTTTTTTTTTTAAGAAATGATTTAACTCTTGAAACACGACGATGGCATCGTTTATTGAAAACGATAGAATGTATTGGATAGAATAAACATTTTCCGTACCAACTTCTAAGCATGCCACTAATGTACATTACTGACAGAAATTCGAAGATCCGATTAGTCTTTCTTCGTAGCAGCGCTGGCATTCGACAGCCGCCAAATTAGCGATACTGGGTCATCTTTTATGCCACATGGAGGACAGTGTAAGGAAATATTTAGGCGAGATGATGATTTGCCATCATTACTTCTGACGAAGTCCACTGTGCAAAGTTGTTGGGCAAAAACAACCTCCTAGAGTGATAATTTAAGAGAATATATAGTTATCAAAGCCTGACAATAAACTACATACATACACATACATAATATGATGCTTTTATCACAGTCAATTAGTCGATTGCTATCTGTTCAGTTTTTAACCAAGATATTTATTTTGCGATTGGACGCGGGATTAACGTTTAGATTATTTAGATGAACGTCACTGGAACGTCAATATCACTGGAGCGCGGTGACATATACTTTAATAAAAACACTGATTGGCATCCATAAATGTGTAGATAGAATATCACACAAAGAAAATGTATGTAATTATATACAGAAGCAGTATATACACACACTATCTTGTGTTTCATTCAGTAGAAGAATCGCCTCTAAACGCACGTGATACACTATAGTGCAGCCATCTGTAGGTGATAGTTAACATTGACTTTCTTTAAGATCATTCCAATCAGGCTTCCGACGATATGCTGTATAAATAAGCCCGACACTACAGGGAACTGCTTTCTTATACAGCACTGATCGGTAACTCTCGCTATAATAAAGGAAAGAAATTAAAACAATCTATCAGTGACGTCAACGTCGAATACTTTTTCTATCAATCCCGAATCTCAGATTAACAATCAATAAAGTTAAGCTCATAAATTTTCTTTTAAATCATATATTCATTAACGTACGCTCGGACGTCGTGATTAAATACATCATTGTTGTAATACGCGAGCAGGAACGGTATTTATTCGTAGAATTAACGGTGTAATAAGTTAAAATCTTTCGTATATTTAAGTGTGTCTTCAATTTGTGTATGTACATACTTGTATATATTTGTTTCTTCTTTTACGACATGCGATAGTCGTGTCATATCGTGACGACAAATTAGCTTCTCATTGCCTTTAACCAAACAACACGGGAAAAATTGATGCGAATGATAAAATTCGTGTTAACGAATTACACATTTTTATTATTAGAGTAAATTATTGTAAACAACGCTGGGGCAATTGAGTGAATGTACTGAAAATATACGGTTGCTTTGAATATCCGTTGAAAAAAATTGCACTAAATATTGGATCAGCCGCTCATTAAAATTCTTAACGTCTATTATGATTCTATTGTATTATCGTATAATATGAGTATAGATTTTTCTTCATAGTTGTGCATACCTTTTATACAAAATACACGGTTTATCAATTGATCTCTTCTAAAAAAAACGCGGTTGCTACATTTAGTCATTTCTTTATAATCTTATTATACCTTTTATTATAGTTTTTATAGTGCAAAATATGCTTATTGCTGCGTAACTGAATCAAAAATTTTGAAAGCGAGCGCTTTACTATTTTGTAAAACTAAATTAAAAGTATAAGCATCGATATTTGGCCAGCGAACGAACGCTAAAAATTATTTAGAATTTTATCACGTATGATTTAAAAAACTTTTCTAAGAAAGGTAATAAAACGCGAATCGATAAAAATACGACATTCTTTCGTCATTTCTTTTCGACCCTGATTACGCGACTCCCCAAAGATTGTCTATTCATCGAAATTGAAATTGAAACACCTCGTTAGGATGCTCACGAGGTTATTTTCTCGATTATTTAAAGATAGACTCTCTACCGAGCTCTTATGTAAACTGTATTCAACAAATATTCTTTTTTCCTTTACATATGGGTTGCGTCACGTTTCGATATCATCTTTTATCCAGCAAAAGAAATTGTGCAAAGAATAGTTATTTCAAAATAGCAAACGACTGTTGTTAATAATAGGAGTCTGCGAGCATATAAATATACAACGTCGATGCAAGTATAGGTGTGCATACACGTCGACGCGTATGATAACAACCGTAGTCTCGAGAACCATTTAAGGAGGTTGAGGCCATGGAAGTCTGCTTAAAAGTTTCTATTTTATAACAATTTATAATATAAGTAAATTGATTACATTTCTCTCTCTCTCTCTCTCTCTCTCTCTCTCTCTTCCTCTCTCTCGAGCTGTGCGTTTCCCAGTAAGTGTGTCAATTTACTTGCATTCAAAGAAATTGAGCTGCAGCTGAGAGAAACAATTATGGTAGTTTACAAGGAGCTCAAATCTAATTAATTTAAACGCTAATAACAGATTTGCCGCGTTGCTTTTAGAGTTGAGTGATAAACTGTCATTAAATGTTAATTAAAATACCGGCGTAACATATTTCCCGTTTACGAATGAAGATTTCAAATGGAATTTTTTACATCCACTTTTAAACGCGCGTTGATTGATACCGACAAGATTTTCCATTATAGATATGAAAAAATTGCTCGTAAATTTTTATACGTTTGCGTGAGACAAAAAGCGAACGCTTTAGTAGTATAATGCAGTTTTTTGAGTTCGGAGGTATCAACAACCTGAAGACTGGGAAAACGTGAAGTCATGCGCCAAGAGATCGGCCTCGTGTACATTAATAGCTTGGTACGCTCATACAAAAGTCCTTAGTAAACAGAAATTAGAAAAATTCGAACGCTTATTACTCTTTTCTTCAACTCCGTTTGCAGCGTCGCCAGCTAGTTTAGCGAGTAATGTTTATTGAAGAATCAGCTTTACTTGTAGAAAGTCGTGAAAGTTTTGAATGTATAGATTTTAAAAAAAGAGACGATGAATTCTCTAAACCACTTACAGTGTGTTTAGTGTTTTTCCGTTAATAATTGAATCAATTGACGGAAATCGCTCGAGGCGAAAGAAAAAAACAAACATTTACACGAAATGTATTTAGACAATGATAAAAAAAAGCTTATTTTAGTCGCTCTGTCGCGTCAGAATGAATTTATTAATAATTGAACAACAGCTTTCCAACTACCTCCGATTATGTAATCTCGCGACGAAGATTGAAACTTGTGGAAACAGTTTATCGATCTACCCAAGTTTGACAATGATAATAATAAAATGTGCGATACAAAAATTATATCATTGTTCGGTGTTATGTCACAATCTTGAGCAAAAAGCAATCATTTGACGCTCTCGGGCTAGTTAGCGAGTCGTAAGGTTTTTTCTCTTGCAATACACAAGCGGCAGTAAAACATTGTGCATGGAATGTTTACAATGGCACTCGAAGATTTATAAAGATTGAAAACGAAGTGAAATCGCAAACATCGATCACTTCGGCCCAGAGTTTTCCAGAGGTCATACCAAAGAACTCCGGCGATAATTCTTGAGCTCATATCTTATTTTAATGCCGGCACGAGCGAAGACGATTCCGAAGTGTGAGATTTTAAAATCTCGCGTATACTACGACGCATATAGCAAATCTTGACCGTTAATCTTGACCGTTAACCTTAGGACAGATTTCCAAGTCTATTTGTGTGTGATATACTGGAGAGTGTCCAACAAAATGGGCAAGCACACACCGGACGAGACGCAAAAAAAGAGGGACGAAAATTTCTATATTTACAACTTTCGAACGCTATCGTCACTCCCAATATTTACCGCGTAAATTCTGCTCAATTTACTACTGTATTAAGTGGCGGGTTCTTTTGCTGCTCTGTCGTCTTCCCTCCCACTTGCTCTACCCAGTCAAAGATATCAGAAACATAAGCGATGCGAGTGCAATAATATTTCTATTTTTGATACTTGAATCATTCACAACGAATTTTCAAGAGCATATATATACATATATATTATGTTGATGCGACATAAATGCCGATAATAGCAATAAATTTGTATAAAGTTATTATTTATGAGTTTAAGTACCCGGGAGTTGAGACATAAAAAAAGGGGAACTCATGAACCTATCTGATTTTATTTAATCCCTTGAACTTCAAAGCTTCCGATTTCCGTGATTAATTAAAAAATTTCCGAGAAACCATTCATAAATAACGTTAGAGCCGTTCATTAAGGCGAGTTATTGAATACAACACTCATTCTTGTATATATGAGTTTAGTATCTTATCAATTAAAAATGCATGCATAAGATATCTGCAAATAATCTGTAAATATTTAGGTATCCGCTATACCGTCTGATATATTAAACAAACAAACTTTGGTATTTAAATTTTCCTATATTCATGCGAAGGCATTAACACTATTATATACTTCACTTGTGACGCACTAAATAGTACCGAGTAAATTACCTATTTTGAATCATGCCTAAGTGTATTTATGTAAATGGGTCATTCTATCTAATGTAGCTAGTTCTGTAAAGCAAACTGCGATTTTTTTAAATTTCAGAGCCGTGAAGTCGAGTTAAAAATTCGCTATTTCCGACAGAATTGAATACACTATACATGCTTATGTATACTCTATAACGTTTCCTACATTACGTACGATTGAAAAATATAAATACGGACAGTTAAAGAGCAGCTCACAATCATACCGCGTATACACTTAATGTACTTATAGACTTAACAATCTTATAATACTTATAGAACTATCTAAAATCCTATTTTCTAAAATATAACCAGAATTATGAATATTCACTGATTCGGAATAGTAAGTTAGGCACTTGACCTACTTTTAAACGAATCAGTAGGCGCTCACTCACCCGCGTAATTTTTCATTAATTTCGTTTACAAAAACGAAACGAAAGATAATTCCTTTACAAGATTTTGTGTATCAGAATTCTTTTCATATTTATATCGATTCTCTTATAGAGTTTCTTACTTATTAAGTTCAATTGTGCTAATTGTTGTCTGTATATAAAGTTAAAAAGACACATCACCTCACATTGATAAATACGAGTGGAATTTTCTCTAAGTAAACCATAGCTCGCAGTAATAATCGATAAATTCATTTTTATATTAAAAATTTTAGACGAACACTAAATTCATTCGTATATTGAAAGATAATTCGCATAAACTTTTATTAAGATTTCAAAAACTCTGCGAATGGAATTTTGTGTCACGTTGACATCGATAAAAGCGCGATACCAGACCACACAGCTCCTATAAATTTCACCGCGAAAGAAACGCTTACTAAAATAATTTTCGAAAACAAAAAAAAAAAGAAAAAGAAAAAGAAATCTCGCGGCTTCTCGTAAAAGTCAATCCCGCAGCCTTGATCGAAATTTCGCAAAACTGCATCACCGCGAGCGCGCGAGACTACTATCGGTATATAACATTTTCGAGGCGACCCCAATTCTCAATCATATCGCGCTATTCCCGCGAGCGCGAGAATCGCTTCTTTCTTTCAAGATCACAGGTCGATAATATCGAGCGCGTATACACACGCGCGCGGCTCATTTTTCCAAGTAAGAGTATGAGAGGGATTCTGCGCGCGCGAGAACTTGGCATTTGTACGGGCCAGCGCTCCGAAAATTTCGTTGTGATATTCGTCTAAAAATACAGCCGAGTCCACTCGGCTTTGACGTGGGTTTTTCGGCAATCTATTTATAGACTAAAATGGTACAGGGGCGAGCGCCTGCATACGTCAGCGACTCGACGCGCGCTCCGATTGTATATATATATACACATACGTCTCGTTCAAGCCGCGAGCTTTACGCGTTTAATGGGATTAAATAATATCGCGAGAGAAGAGGGAACGGAAAAGCGCCGGGGAGGAGAAATACACGAGAAAAGAAGCGCGACAGCCACGACGGCGCATCTACGAGAATAGATGCGAAGAGGAGCGACACGAGTTAGCGAAGAGCAGACAGCTGTTACACTTACCGGTTCGTCGACGGGCTCATCGAGCACCTCGAGGATGGGCTCGGACGCGGGAATCACATTGTTGCTCCCGGTTTCGAAGGACCGCTGCTTCGGATGGGCTGGGATTATGGGTGGCGGCTGGGGTGGCGGAGGTGGCGGCGGCGGTGGTGAGATCGTCGTGTGGCCAGCCGATGCCGCGGCCGATGGTGTCACCACCTGATCGCCACGTGGACTGTCGCAAAAATCCTGACCGGCGCTGTGCTGCTGCTGCTGCTGCTGCTGCTGCTGCTGCTGCTGCCTCCTCGACTCGGTTTCCCCACTGCAACACACACAGACACAGACACACATCACACATTATTGTCTTCCTTTCCGTCGTTTCGCAACGGTCAATCGTGCTTGATTTACAATTTTTATTGGATCATTTTTGTTTTAAACTGCATTGCAGGCCGGTAGTGAGCCTCGTTTAGCTCGCTCGGATTGGGATTAGTTGTGTTGAAATTTCTCGTTTAAAGTAGACGCGCGCTCCTCTATTTATAGCTAATTTGTTGATTAGCTTCTGTTTTTATTGGCCCGTGTTTGTGGATTTGGGAAGGATCGCGTATGGTCGGACATGTGTGCTATAGGTGTGGTGTAAGCTGCCGGATATAGCGTCTGGTTCGTTGGACACTATTGCGGCGCACATGTATATTCGTAAATAAGACAAATAAACAAAATGGGTAAACAAGTGTTCGACTTATTTCAGGCTAAGAGTTTTCAAGTGTATAGCTGCACCGCAGTCGCGTAATACAATATATATATATACGACTTTTACTCTATGGATGCACACGTGACTGGCCACTTGTGGTCTGCAAGCTTATAGCGAGTAATAGATCTATCATGTATAATACGACGTAATATGATCGTTTCATTAATGAGATCTGATTGTTATTGATGATCAATGGGATTCCGATTGTTAAATGTTTATGCGCGCGGCGGTGGTACCCGCGGTGCAGCTCCTTCTTTTAATTGTTCCGCGATGTATCGTAATAAAAAGAAAACTTTGGATTACGATCGGGAAATATCTGCATATACACTCTATCGCTTGTTATAATAAAACTCCGGCATCTCCTAAGTAAGTTACGACATAAGATAACGGATCGTTTAGTGTTTCGTCACACACGGCATATGTGCAAAACTGTGTGTGTATAATAGTACACGGAAGAAAATCCCAAGCAGAGTTTCATGAACCTTCAAGCAAAATTTACCGAATAACTTGAGCTGAACTCATCAAGCAAGATGTGATTGACGGTTATAGAACATCTACAGAACTAATTCGGAAAATTTTGCTTGATCAATCGAGTAAAAGAAATTAGGCATACTTTACCTAGCCAATCAAGTAATTATTGCTCGCTTGAATAATAAACTTGAGAAAAGTGTTTCATTTTCTGCGTTTTATTTTTTATTTTTAATATAGTACATTATATAAGGTAACGATAAGTATATAATAAGCATTTATAAAATGTGCCTTGTATTTTATTTTATTTTATTTTATTTTTTGGCGCTTGCCGCTGTAATTGTTTACACCATGTGATATGTACATAGCAACCGACAAGCGTATTTAATACACATCAGGGTGTACAAATTCGGAAAATATTGAATATAAAATTAGGACTTATAAATTAAATAACTTTAAAAGTTAATGTTTACGTTTTAGTAAAAGAGAGTGTATTATACACACTCGCGATTGGAAGACAGTAAAGTAATCTTTGCTTGATTATTTAGGCACTTTGTATTATCGAATATTTTCAGTAACGTTTGCCCAATAACTTCAATACATTTTGCTTAATTCCTGCTTCAGTGTAATCTGCCGAGCTAAATTAAGTAATGTTTGCTTGCGATTTTTTTCCGTGTATATATAGCTCGCGGGCGAGCTCTTGCACTTTACACCGTTAAGGAATTCAGCGATAAGAATAATCACTGGCAATTGAAAATATAATGGGTTACTTCTGCCTCGACATAATGTTTAATATTTTGAGCAAGTATATGTTATTAAAAAATTAGATGTTTATGTAAATTTCATCTTTTTCATTGTTAGTTGGATTCTATTTGGTAGAGTATACACTTTTTAAAGAATATACATGCAAAATTTTTACATATTTCTGGGATTCTTTCAAAATTGACCTTAATCTCATTCACGATTTCCTTTGGTATAGTTATATAAATACAGAATACATTGTCATAGCGTGCGATCAAGGTTTCGAGATCAGCTGATACAAACAAAAACATTTAGGAGCTAGACCTACTATCTCAATTTAAATTTCAGCACTTGATCGGCTTAATTTCCTTTCCCAAAGCTCCATACCATCAACGCGCTCCGGAATGTAGATTTTCTTCCATTTCAAAAGGCTATAAAAATGTTTATGAGAGTGTGCGTTCTCAAGTTCGATATCACTGCGGGTAGCGTGTGAGCATGTGCCTATTACATAGAAGAAGAAAAAGAATGAAACGTCGTTAAGCAGCACTCGCGCACCGTGGATTAATTTGCGAATCGGCGAAAAAAAGAAAAAGGAGAACCGCACACGGGCAATTGAAACAGAATTTCCTCGGAAAATACGCAATCATCAATGCGTCTATTGTATACAGTCTATAGCTGCGCGCGTGCGTATGAGCAGCTTACGTAGTATGTATATATACTCTAAATTGTTGAACGTATATTATTCGCGCGCGCGGTCATAGTATATATAGCAGTAGCGCGATGAGATCACACGAAATTATGCTTTTGCTTTGCTCAACACTTATATGCGCGAGCGATGACAGTCGACGCAGAGTGCATGACGCTCTCGGACTGTGTATTTACGAAATTAACAATAATTTCAGCATACGTTTCATTCCTCTGGAGCTCGTGGGCTGACACAACGGCAGCTTTTATATATATATATAGTATACACAAGAAATTTATAGTACAGCCGAATAAAATTATTGAAAACGCTAATTGACCGTATATAATAGCAGTAGTTTGTCGTCGTGCGCGTTTGGCCCGCATAAAAAAATTCTAATCCAATTGTTCGCTAATTTAAGGCCCCGAATTTATTTTGGTTTGCTCAAGTGGCGCGACATGTGTCTTCACCACCACGTATCCTCCTATACACGTGCATCAATTGACAACTGTAATACCCTAATTATGGTGGTAACTTTTTTTTTTTTTTTTGTACAATTAGATAGGCGTCAGTGTGTTCCAGTTACACGCAGTCGAGTCCTCGCGGTGAGCATAGAAATAAAACGCGTGGCGATCGATGAAAGACAGATTTTTCCACTGATTAAGACCATCTGTTCTGGGGGGTGGGGGGAGGAGGAAGTGGGTGAGGCAATAAAAAAGCCAGCCACGACATATACGTGGGATACTATCGCAGCAGGAAGTATATAAAAATATTGAAAATAAGCGAAAAAGTCAAAGTGTAAGAAGAAAGGACGACGTGGGCTATCACGTTCGCGTGTTTACTGCTTCCCCCCAAAAAATAAGGATTTCCCGCTATCGAAGCTGTATAATATGGCTGTATACGCGCGTAAGAAAAACAAAAATGGAGCAGAGCCGAAATACGAGTAGGAGCAGGGGTGGGCATGTCTACGCAATCGGAGTCGAAGGTCGATAAACGCTGTGGCCGTCCCCGCGATATGTACATATACCGAGTGGATTTCCCGAACCCTATACATACACGCACACGCGCGCATATCGGGTATGATTCATCGGAAGCAAGAAGATCTCCGCACCCCCATAGCCAGCCACTCGCTCACGTCCTATTATCCTATACGCGTGCTGTTACATGCGTCGGAAAGTTCCGCTGCAAGTACGTATAATGTACACCTGCAACGATCGGCGATCGGTGCGCGCTGATGGAAAAACATATCCAGCGGCCCCATTAGCATCGCGATAAAAGCAGCCTAGAGTCCACGTGTCCGTCATCGTCGCAGACTTTCACCGCGTCCTCGTCGATCAGTTCCCATTGCGTCAGCAGCAGCATCAGCAGCATCGGCAACAGGCGGTTGCGACTCCCCCCGTACGATGATCCTTGTCTCGCTGTACGCGTTACAATCACCCACACAGTGACAACCGCAGCAGCAGCCGCTGTCGGAGAGTCCATACGTCGACGGTGTGCGCGGCGACCAGAGGCAGAGGCGAGCAGCAGCGGCAGCGGCAGCGGCAGCGGTGGAGTGGCGGCAGCGGCGCTGCGGGCGCGGACTCCTTGCGATAGACGGTGCGCGACGGCCGATCTAAAAGCAGTTGAGCCGAAGACGCGCGCGCCACCGCACACGCGCGATCGAGACCGAGAGCGAGGGAGAGAGAGAGAGAGAGAGAGAGAGAGAGACCCGCGCAGCCGGCCAGCCAGGCAGCAGCGGCTGCCAGATAGCGCGACGGGGACAGCGGAGACTCGGAGAGACTGAGAGCGAGAGCGAGAGCGAGAGCGAGAGAGAGAGAGAGAGAGGACAGCAGCAAAGCCGACCGGGAGAGTCGTCTACATGCTGCCGAGGAGCAGCGCGAGCGACGGACGCAGGAGGCGCGAGGACAAGAGGAAGAAGAGTGTGCAGCAGCACCAACAGAAAGAGCAGCAGCGAGAGCATAAGCAGCGATTCTGCTCGTCGTTATAGATAAGCCGATAATATATAGAGTGTGTACCGCACAGAGGCTCTGTGTGTGCACGTTTGACATATACAATCCGCCCGAGAGCACACGTATATATAGATATCATCGACACGCACTTGACTGCACGAGAGAGAGAGAGAGAGAGAGAGAAAGAAAGAAAGAGAGAGAGAGCGATAGATATAGAGAGAGAGAGAGAGTACATATAGATAGATAGAGAGGATGCAGCCGCAGGAGGACAACGAGATGTCCGAGCTGCCGGTTACGCAGAGCAAAACGATGGAAGATGGGATCAAGTCGGGCGCCGGGCAGCCCTTGCAGGGCAGCAACTCTCAGCCCAAGTTCCCCGTCACGAAGCAACAGGGCAAGAAGCTCTTCCAGTACCTGGCCACACTCATCGGTGAGTTCCATCCATCCAGCGTTCCTGCGCTTCCACCACCCATACATCCCATCATCGCGCCGAGCTAAACGACCCCTATTTCATTGCCAAATAAGAGAAAAAAAAAAAAAAAAAAAAAAAAAAAATCGCCCTCATAACGCACGCTTATCATATATTATGCCACTCGCCCCCGGAACTCTCTCTATATATACATAATCGAACGATAATACGCTGGATCGGCGCGTGCGAGCTTTATTAGGAGAGCTCCGCTAGCGCGAGCGCGCGGAAAGTTTTCGAAGGCTATGCGCGCGAGCGCAGCAGCAGAGATTTTGAAAGTTCGACGCTACCATACCGCTGCTGCTGCTGCTGCTGCAGTTCTAACGCGTTTATTTGAATTTTCGTGTGCATATGTGTGTGTGTGTGTGTCTGTGTGGTGTGAGCGATTCAAGAGAGATAATGAAGCGTGTCGTCTGCTCCCGACGGAAAAAATGCCAGATAAAATGATGACAGACGCACTGACATACGCATACAGACAGAGAAAGAGAGAGAGAGAGAGAGAGACACCCGCGCGCGTACACAAGTGTTCCAGCGGTATATTGGGTAACGAAGGAGTCGACCCTCCTCGTCCGAAACTCGTTGCGAAAAGCTTTTTTCATAAATATTCGCGACTCGTTCGACACCTTTGCCCGTACGAATTTGCTGCTTCGCGCGCGCGCACACACAGCTGCTTTATATTTAGAATGCGCGCACGACCGGACGACGAGTCGAATGTACTTTTTAATGTATTATATCTGCCCGACGAAACCGAAAGTGTCTTTATATGTATATATATATATGCATATATGCGCGACGGACATCGTATACATACATTACGCTTTCGTGTAATTACCTCGCGGTTTACATAACCGCGGCAAACAGGTTGCTCACCGCTCGCCGTGCAGAGCGCGAGCTTTGTAACGAGACGAGAGACAACTTATTAACACCTTTTGCTCAGTTTTTTTTTTCCTATACGACTACTGTATTATGTGTGTATACATATGTATAATATGTGGAGCGATCGTTCGCTCTCTCTCTCTCTCTCTCTCTCTCTCTCTCTCACTCTCCACCCGCTCTTGGCTCGTTGGCGCACGTGCGTACCGATCGTGGGCTATATACAGCGCGTATATAACTCGTCGAACCATCCGCGAGGCGATCGATCTGCTTCGGCATTCCTCGAGAACCGATGATAATTTCCTTGTCTCCACCTGACTTTTATCTTTCGCGAGATTCGCGGTACGCTGTATCACGGGTTCTCAGCTCCAACTATATACGCGATATAACACCTGTATATATTCCGCTAATATTTTTGTGCCATAATAGCGACAATTTATCTCTTACCGGGGGCCCCAAGAGTTCAACGGACGGTTTTCTCTGTATCACGTAGCATGTATATGCTATCTCTCTCACTCCGTCTGCGGCTCATCTTGATAATCTAAGAGTATAGTTAAGGTACGAGCCGTATAAGAGCCAGAGAGAGAAAGAGAGAGAGAAAGAGAGACGCGGCCTGGAAGCAACGACTCGCGATGCAAAATTGTAATTCTCCTTTGTATTCGTGGTGCAATTTCAGTTACCGAATTAACCCAATTTACATTGTCGTTACATAAAAGAGAGGACGATATAGTACGCACCCGTCGCTCGCTCGCGCGCTAGTATAAGATAGAGTTCGCCTATCTCGCGCTTGTTTGTTGCACATCAGATAATCGAATGTGTACAGCAGCGAGACGCTCGCGAGCCGTATATACGATACGGGTACAGAGGCGCGATAAAAGAAAAGAAGAAGAAAAAAAAAAGAGGAAAAAATAATAAAAGAAATGATAAAAAAAAAAGGGACTTTTAATATAATGTTGTACGCGTGTGCAGCGCACCTCTCACCGCGGTAATGTCGCGCTTGTTTTCTTGCTCGCTCGCGCTTGTGATTACCATAAGAGAAGAATTGCATCGTCACGCGGGCTTTGGAATAATGAATAATGGCTCGCTTAGCTAAAGAAAAACGATAAAGCGATAAAGAGACGGCACATATAAGGAACGCGATAGAGGCCCGATATCTATCGGGACAGAGAGATAAATAAATCCGAGCTGCGCGCAGTGAAAGCTAGAAAGTAATTAGTCGTCGCGGGAAGCCTATAGCGAGAGACAGAAGGCGCCCGCGCGCGCGCTCGCATATATCAGTCATTATCGCAATTTTCCTTGACTCACATAGCACCTTTTTGCAAAATTAGTTTATTTACCTTCGAAATGCAACTCTCTCTCGCGCGAGTAAGAAAGATAGAGAGAGAGAGACGTGGACGCGGACTTGATTCACGAGCAAAGAGAGTCTGACGCAAAGTAGCAGGCCTAGCGAGCCGTCAGTCGCGCGCGCGCTCGCTACAGGCGTTTTTTTCCAAGCCATTTACGTAGAGCTTATGCACATAAACGCACACACACACACACACACACACACACACACACACGTAAGCACAGACGGACACACATGGTTCTCGAAAATGATTTGTAGACTATAATTGAGAGCATTGGCCCCAAGGGCAGCTCAATTTATACACGACTTGGCTTCGCATTATTACAAGAATGCTATTGCATTATTTCCCACAGCAATCATTCTAATTGAAACGAACCTCCTCCTCCCTATATATATATATGCATTCGAATCTTATACATACATGCGCACATATATATCCGTATCTATATATCTATATATATGTACATATATATATATATATAAACGCACACATCAATTGATAAGCAACACCCGTGCCTCTCCGTCGACCCCGCGCGCGCGCGAGGCATGACTTTTTTTTCAATATTATCGCGCCGCCCGACTACAACCGTGTGTGGAATCATTGCACGCACACACCCACACGCACACCCGTCGTCGTCGTCGTCGGCGTCACTAATGCTTTTTAGTCAATTTTTCAACTGCTCTCGAGTTTCATTTTGCCGGCCTTGGCACGACTTATCTTTAGCGGATACCCGTCTGTGTGCGTGTATATATATATATATACATACGCACGCTATTCCTATATACACACACGCACACGGATACATACGCGCTCGCGTTTTCGCGCATCTGATTCATCCCCTGCATATAATATACAACCGATGAGACATTTACCCATGAACCGCAGCTGAATACGAAACGTGCACGCGTTCTATATATTTTGTTTATAAACATCGGGAGAGAGACAGTGTACAGAGCATAGTAGAGCATGGCAGCGATTCGGGATCGAAAAGAGAGTCGAACTTGAGCTAAGGGAGGAACTGTCAAATCGGAACAATGAGTTGAGAGAATGAGAGAGAGAGAGAGGGGGGGAGGGGGGAGGGGGGAGAGTGAGAGAGAAGAAATGACTTTATTATTAAAAGGTTGGACGCGCGAGGGAGCCGAGCCAGCGATTTTTTTTCTCCTTTAATGCGGAACTACGGACGAGAGCGCGCGACGACGACGCCGTTGCGCGCGGATAATCTAGCGCGATCCGAATCTTTCCGGTTCGAGGCGGGACACTAAAAATATCAGTGTTCGCCTCAGCTGAATTTTCTATTAATGGAACACCCGCCTCTTGCGCGCGCGACCGCTTACGCTTACGCGCACCATCGAAGGTCGACCGTCTGACGGCCAACATACACTCTTTGACATATAGAGAAGTAAACGGCGGACTGGCGCGTGTGCAGACACAACAGCTGCACCACGTGGTCATCGCTGGCACACTCACACACACACACACACACACACACTCACATGTATTTATGTACGTATGTATATATGTATGTATAACACGATGACGATCTGCAATTCCAGCTGGATCGATAATGGCCCAGAGCGGCATGAACCTCGGCTGGACCTCGCCCGTACTGCCCCACCTCAACAAGACGGCCGACTCGTTCCTGCCGAACCTCGACCTCGATGGGTCCGAGGCCGCCCTGATCACAGCCCTCATGCCCCTCGGGGCGATTCTCGGTGCAGTGCCGTCGGGCAAGGCGGCCGACAGGTTCGGTCGCAAGCCCATCATAGCCGTGACCGTCATGCCCTTCCTCATCTGCTGGATCCTGATGCTCTTGGCCCCACTCGGCGCCAGCATACCGATCCTCTACGTCGCGAGGTTCATAGGTGGCATAGGGACGGGGGCGGCCTGCGTCCTGGTGCCCGTCTACATAGGCGAGATAGCGGAGCCCTCGATACGCGGCACCCTCGGCACCTTCTTCCCCATCTTCTTCTCCCTGGGCATCGTCTTCTCCTACGTGGCCGGGGCCTATCTCAGCTACATGTGGTTCAACGGCTGCTGTTGCGCGCTGCTCGCCCCCTTCCTCATATCGGTGGTGATATTCCTGCCGGAGTCGCCGAGCTGGCTGGTACAGCGAGGCCGCAAAGCCGACGCCTGCAAGGTACTGAGGCTACTCCGGGGGCCGAACTACGACGTCAGTCAGGAGATAGCCGAGCTGCTGGAGGAGTCGGAGCAGCTGCAGATCAAGGAGGGCGGCTTGAGCGATCTGCTGGGCACGAAGGCGGGACGCAAGGCGATCGGCACCTGCGTCGGCCTCATGTGGTTCCAGCAGATGTGCGGGATAGACGCGGTCCTCTTCTACACGGTCGAGATATTCGAGAAATCCAAGAGCTCGATAGACGCGAACGTCGCCACCATCATCATCGGCATCATCGAGGTCATCATGGGCCTGATCGTCGCGGTGACGATCGACAGGTACGTTTCGTGCGTGCTGCAGCGGCCAATGTTCGGCTGCAGGACACGCCTCTCTCTCCCGTGTGCATTTTCATTACGTCAACGCATACTGCCATCTTGTGTGTGTGTGCACATATTGTGAAAGTGTTGGTTACTTGTTTTTTTTTTTGTTTTTCACATATATATTTATTGCCTGGCTTCAAGTTTATGTATCTGTGCTTACATGGCGGTGAATCGCGCAAATATCTTATTAATTGCAAAGCTTTGTATAATGAAAAGCGCCTCTGCAGAGTCTATCGCGGACGAGGAAAAAAGAAAAAAAAAAGAGAAATAAGAGCCAAGAACAATGCTTCATTGTTGTCATTATATACCTCGGGGATCTATTAGATTCGAACGCTTGCAGACTTTCATGTGTGTGTGTGTGTGTATTTGTTCGTGAGCTGCTGCTGCTGCACATTATTATTACTTGCGTAACGAAACTTGTGATGCAAATTATTTGAGATGAACTATAGCTTTGCGCTGCTCGAGGCATTGCAACCGCGAGAAATTTTTGATTATAGCGTATATAACTGTTTATAAACATGTATTGTGAGCGAGCGGTGAACGCAGGCACACCGTCTCGAGCTAAATTAGAGGAGGAAAATTTTGCTTACTCGTTTTGCCTTATCAGCTCTCTCCTAAATCATTCTATTTTGATAGCGGTGCACTCGAGAAATTAGAGCTTAAAAAGCTACAGTCAATTTCAGTTCGAGACTCGGACCAAATATATCTCTTTGTCACTCCATTAATTGGCATGAGGAAAAAAAGTGCCGACTTCCTTGAGGAAACTGACATTTTGTGTGCGGTTTTAAAGATAATGATCGATGAACTATGTAAACGCGAAATGGTTGATTCAATTTACCGATTTTCGTCTTTCTGTTGTATAATTGCGCGAAAAACAAAGTGACACAAAATCAGTTTCGCGACATTATATAACTTTGAAGATATTATCTATTTTTAAAATAGATTAAAAATACGGCCAAATTATTTTTAAATCTTTCGCGTGATGAAGCTAATAATTAATATTCGTGATGATTATTCATACGGACATCCAATTAGTGTACAAATTAAATTTTTTTATATAAACAAAAGTGCTGTTATGTATAATCGCAAAATTCTTGGGAAACATCAATGTACATCACTTGCAATCAACGATTTTTACAAAAGAAAGGACCTAATTAAATGAAGTTACTGCAATGTACAAAAACTCTGAGCGCAATCATAGTGTTTTTTTCTGTGAATTATACATTTGTTTTTTTTTTTTTTTTTTTTTTTAACAATAGATTCTTTTGTACCAATATGTCTTTCTGCATTAATAATGTTTATCTTTACAGAGCTTACGTTTGTCCAGCTTCCTTATTACATTATAATTGTGTTCATGAGTAGATTTTTTTTCTCGTGTCCTTTTCGTCACTCATCTTGATTGTTTAATTCAAGCAAAGGTCTCATGTGTGAATACACTAATATATCTCGTTATGTGTAATGTTGAAAAGACTCGTGTGTCATCTTCTACAAGAGCTATTATTTATTCACTTTACATGTTTGTATGAATTTGTACTTGTTATTTATTAAAAATAATAATTCTTTAACATACAAGATGAATTTATTGCTTTTGTAACAAAACAGATTTTATAAATTAAATATTCAATATATCGATCTCTATAGGTAAAATAATGTAAAATTAAAACATACAGCCATACATTATTACAGTCATTCAGAATTTTTATTAGGCGAAATAAATAAACGAAACGTTGGCAAATAAATTTTAATGGTTTTTAATTAAAGGAACCCATGCGACTGGTTAATAGAAGTCGATATTGGATATTTATTTCAAAAAATAATAATTCTTATCAAATGAAATTATACTTTTAGTCATGCATATGTAGTTAGTAGCAGTAATATTTTTATGATAGTCATGAAAATAAAATAATGAGTTATAATGTAATGAGAAATCAATTTTTAACGGTAAACGGGATTTAATTTATATTTAATTAATAATTGCCTTCCTTTTCAATACCATTTTTTTAGTAAAGCTTCAGAAGCAACATGATAATATGTTAATCTGTCATCCTCGATTTTTTTTTTATAAGCGTGATACAGTGACAAAAAATTTTTTTCATAGTCATAAAATGAAACGATGTCAATTGCACATATTTTTTATTATAAGATGATTCTCAAAAGAAACATTTATCAAGTAAAGGTCGTTCTAATAAAAAATTAACACTTCAGTGAATACTACTTTGGTTACAATATTGAACCATAAAACATGAAGTATCCTATTTCGAATAAAAGAATAATTTGAAAAATGCATAAATGTGATCTTAAATCTTCAAAATTAAAAATAAAGAGAAAATTAATTTTTCGGTTAATATAATAAGTAACATTGAAATGAAATAAATATTTGTTATAAAATTAATGTAAATTAAAAAAAAGCAATTTCTCTAAAAAAAGAAACTGGAAGAAAGTAGATTTAAAAATACCTTCTATTTGAATATTTGATATCTTTTATTTTGCTAATTGACGTGATTCATATGACAGTTTGTCCTCTGAATTTGAATATCAACCCAAACTCTAGACTCTCCTAATTAAGAATATTAAACACGAATTCTAAAAAATCCCATGTGCAATCTTAAAGTTTTATCTTTAAATTACTTGTCATTTATCAAATCAATCGTGACCGGTGCGTATTTCCTTTCGTATTCAGCCATCATCTGCAATCGGAATGATAAAATTGTAGATGTGAAATTGATTAATTAATAAACATAAGCTCAGATTTGATATCATTAATTAGATTTTGTTAATAATTTTAATTGGAAATAAAGTATATATATATATTTGATAAAGAACTATAATTTTTTCGCTCGCTTACATTCATGTAATTGGACAGGTGGCGTCAAGAAAATACACCCTAGTTATAAATATGAAGCTATGGCATTTATAACGATCGGCATCCCCTATCTTTGCACTTGTATCAGAGACAATATACGAGCTATCGGCCGCCTAAAAGCCGTTGCAAATGTAATAGGGCGAGGAGGCAATAGGGAATGTTGATTGAACTAATGACGAACGATGGCTCCCCGCAGGTTCGGCAGAAAGCCACTCCTCGTGTTCTCCGGCACAGCGATGACGCTCTGCCTCGGCGTCTTCGGCTACTACTACAGAATGCAGGAGGACGGCAAGGACATATCCTCGATAAGCTGGCTACCCCTGGTCTGCGTCGGCATGTTCAACGTCGTCTTCTCGCTGGGCTACGGCTCGGTGCCCTACTCCATCATCAGCGAGCTCTTCCCACCCGAGACGAAGGGCATCGCCGGCAGTATATCCATCATGACCAACTGGTTCCTCGTCTTCCTCGTCACGAGCACCTTCCACAGGCTCAAGGAGGCGCTGAGCGAGTCCGTGACCTTCTGGCTGTTCGCCTCGATCTGCGCGGTCTCCGCCCTCTTCGCCTTCATCTACGTGCCGGAGACCAAGGGCAAGACCCTCCACGAGATCCAGACGAAGCTGGCGAGACGCAAGAGGCGGGGAAACAATCGGGACGGTCCGAACGTCGATCCGAAGCCCATGCCCATAGCACCGGCTTGAGAGACTCGCGGCTCATGGATGCGCGCGGGTGCCTGATGCTGGCGGTGCCGGGGCTCCCGCGCACCACTTCGGGACAAGTGGATACGCGGCCGAGCTGCGCCGAGTGAGGACCACCGAGGATGTGTATACATTGCTACCTATGCCCATGAGGATGAGCCCCGAGAGTCTTATTGGTTCGATCGGGACGCGCGCGCGCGCGCGCGGAACGCAGCCGGCACAGTACTTGAACAAACTAGACTTGAAACTTTTGAACGAACACAAATCTTCCAACGATTATTGCCGGACTCGACTCGATGACTCGTCTATACGCCTCGCCTCGCTCTCGGATCGACTTTGCGAAGCTCGATTCCTGTCCAAACGATTCTAGTATTTTTTTCACGCGAGATCCAAAAGATGCTCGATCTACAGCCAAGTATTCACCTCTGACTCACGTATTATTTATCTAGTTACAGACAAAAAGAAAAAGCAAACAAAATAAACAAATACAAAATAAACAGTATGCCGTTGTAAACGTGTACAGTATACCAGTATGCAGAGAGTGTACAGTCAAAATATTTTTCTACATCAGTTGATACTAGCGGAACGTTCCAAATGCTCATCTTCTGCCCGTCTTTGCCCGTCTATACCTAGCGTGTATATATATATATATGTTATATATATATGTTATATATATGTTATATATTTTTCTCTTCCCTTCTTAAGTTTTGCCCCATTCTTTTGCCCGTCGCTTATAATATAATATTATTATATACATAGAAGAAAGTGATCAACATTGCCAAATTCATAAGGTACTTATTACGAACTTCGGAAAAATCAGTACGCGAGACAGCCAGTTCTAAAAGCCAGTGTATCATTGTAAGGCTTTTTTTATGTATTACATTAATTGAACCATATTATATAATTAAAATAATCATATGTATACTAGATTATGTTCTCAGTAAAGGGACATCGTCTCGTAACGGTATTTTTTATCTTAGATCTCTATAATTAGGTGTAACTATAGACAGAATGTTTTTTTTTTTTCTTTTTTTCTTATTATCCAAGTAAAGCGTGTGTATTGTGTCTATTTGATTGTTTTGATCCCTGTAAATATGTTATTACGTATTAAAATATAAAATAAAAAAAGCCAGAAGTGTGATCTATAGAAAGGAAAAAAAAGGCGCATAAGTGGAACAATGTACAATGTATGAAACTGATCGAGGATTGTAACAATTCAATAAACCGAATGTAAATTTGCAAGGTCAAGTCTTGTGCATAGAAGGAAGTAATATATAATGTCGTGCGTTGACTCACCAGAAGTAAGGCAATGTCGGTAAACGGTGGATACTGTCCAAGGCTATGAAGTAGCCGAATTGAGCTAGCAAGGGCGAGTCACAATGCCGAACTCTGCCTCCGTACATTATTGCGTGTACGTTTCTTTTTTTTATTTCTCTCTCTCTCTCTCTCTATCTCTATCTCACCGGTGTCGTAGTATCGCCATCTCCGCCAATGCATTACTTCTAAACGCAGCGAATCCCATTCTGATAATTTTTTCCCATCCCTTATACACACATCACTACGAACTTATATATCCCATTCCCGACTGGACGATGCGTATATAGCCATTACTTTTCGATCTAAGAAAAATAGCGATAGAGCCATACATTGCGACTGAACGAAGGGTTAAACAAGTAAGTAGAGCGTCGCGCGTCGCGCGTCTGTACTCGCGAGCTCACATTTAGCAGTAACCTCTTGTTCGCATGATTCAGCGCATTATAAATAGTATTGCCGCAGCACATGTCGCTTTAACCGCCTTCAAAAACTCCGTCGATGTAAGTGAACGCGCGCCGGATCGAACATTATGACCGAATAGATCGTGCGCTCATCTCGTTAACACACGCACACACGCACACACACACACACACACACACACACACACTCTTTCTCTCGCGTGAGCTAATGATAATGGCTTATTCGTCGCTGCGATTTCTGTTATCCAATCGTTGCGGTTCGCACTGTGTAACAAGTCGGAAGATGTAAGAAGCCGTCGTCTCGAAGACGCAACTCAGTTTCTGAACTCACGCGACACTGCGGCGCGACTATATAAATATAAGAGTGCAAAGCTTGAACCTAAGGCCCATTCTAAATGTGCTGCCAGCACTGCAAACGCAGCTATAGACGTTTCCTACTCAGTCCCTACAACTCATAAGCTGATGGGCAATGAATTATTTTAAACTAACGCGAGCCAACAGATTTATTACGCACATTTTAATCGCATGCAGAAAAAAGTTGTTGATAGTTGGCAATCATTATAGCAGATTTATTCCTTTTGCATATATTTTGTAATGGATAAATACTTGTAATATATAAAGCACTCATAAATATGCAAAATGCGAGTGTGTTGCGAGTGATGTAGATAAAATGTTCATTTGACCAACTGTATGTACATATACAAGAAAAACAAGGCATCTTAAAAAACTTTTTACAGTTTTCATAATAAATGATGCTATAAGATCGATGGTTCCTAAAGACATTTTGTTCATTTATTTAAATATTTTATATAATGTTCACATAAATTAGAAGAATGATAAAAGAATCAAGTAGTCATCTTTTACTATATTTCGATGGGTTTAAAAAGCCAATTGTGTCAAATATACTTTCTTTGCTGACTTTACAATTTTAAAAAATCAAATTGACTAGAATATTTTTTTCAAAATTTATATTGATGTAGGAGAAATTTTTATCATTTGGTGCATTTACAAGTTACATAGCCAATAGGTACAAAATTCTTGTAAGTATACTCTTTTTGGGCTTGGGGTTTTTTTTTAATATTCAAACCATTATTATAATCCTAAAATAAATTTATTTTATAACAGTAAAAAATGTCCACCGTGACAAAATACGTAATAGAATTAGTATACATATATAATTGTTTTAACGAAGGTCATGTAAAATAATTTAATTTTGTATTCACTTATGCAAATGTATAAAAAAATATGGTAAAGCCATGATATACAAATAGTATTTCCCAATGACGATAAATGAAGAGCAAAAAATGATGCAATAGTACATTTCGATACTACTGCGATAAAGTGATTTTACCCTCGTACGATCGTTTGCACACACGCTTCGCTTGTCTTCGCTCGTCTTCGCTCGTGTGCAAAGGATCACACGAGGGTGAAATCTATTTCTCACGTATTGAACCGTATTTTATAACACAACGTGTGAGAAGCTCAATTTAACGCTTGCATTTTTGTATCTCGCATGCGATAAATCGAGTTTCTCGCCCGAAGCGTCATAAATACTGCTTATGCAATAGAAAAAAGTAAATTTTGAGATTACATTACCTTTTATCAAAGTGTAAGACGACTTATTTTATCCGACGATTGCAAGTGTTAAAAACATAGTCATTCCTAGCGTTTTAGCTGTTTAGAAATCTCATATGTTTCCTATATTGAAAAATGGCACCAAATGTCAGAAATAAGAACTCTCAAAAGATTTTTCAAACTTTCCCTACGACGTTCGCCCCGGAATCTGCAGCGGATGTGTGGCACCAGATGCTGTTTATAAATTTATAAAAAATGTATACTACACCAGGATTTCGAAAGTATATACATTGATCTTGTGAAGCGGAATTGAAAAAAAATTGTAAGTAAGGTAGCAACGTGCATCAAGCATTGAGCCAAAGCCGAGTTAAATCGTTATCGATTATTGAAATCAACATCTACACGAATTATATATATTTTTTGTATCGCTGTATTAACAAATTAGTTTAATAGAAACGAAAGTTTTTTAAATCCTGCTTCGATTTATAATCAATTGCAATCTCCCTGAATATGAATATTTGTTTCTAACTCTGTAAATGTATAATATTCTATATACTTTTCTAATTTACACGGTTACTTATCGATCCATGGATAGTGCCCCAATTCCTGGCAATGTTTGATTTTTAAATAACTCAAAAACCTACACTGTTTCAATAAAACTTCAGTTCTTTCAAATACTTACACAGAAAAAATCATTGTTTGAGATAACCAAGATTAGTGGTAAAATAAGGCGCAGCCAAGTTATTTGTTATACGAACGAAGCTACTTCATGATATATGAAACTATTTAATTATTTGCGTCTATCCCATGTATTTGTAGTTCATCTAACTATTGGAATTTGAAAAACCTCACGGAAATTCTTTAATTTAATGCTGTGTATTAATATGTGCAATTGAAAATCCACATTGCAATTCGTAAATTAGTGGTCATAACTATTAAACTTGGTTATATTATTAAAATTTAATTTCGTAAAATCCAGAACGAAGACATAGTTGCAAGAACTAATTGCCCACGGTTCACTGTACTATTAGGTTTATAGCTTGTGCCACACGGAGAAAAATATTTAAGAATAATATTTAAGAATATTACATGCAATATTAGTCATTTTTACACTGAACTTCACGG
Organism: Megastigmus dorsalis; assembly: GCA_900490025.1. Classification (NCBI taxonomy): domain Eukaryota; kingdom Metazoa; phylum Arthropoda; class Insecta; order Hymenoptera; family Megastigmidae; genus Megastigmus; species Megastigmus dorsalis. Next base: position 119,083 of record UELU01144261.1, on the reverse strand, counting down.
TAAAATTTGCTAGAATGGCAGTTCGTCCTACGATTACCATACTTCAGGGTAAATTTTATCCTGAAATTTAGTTAGTATTATTCTAGAATTTTTTTCTCTGTGCATAACTCATTGGTTGGGGTAACCAATTATTTTTGAAGTAGCCGAATTGTGGGTGAGTCACATTGCCGAACTTTGCCTCCATACATTATTATACACTGAGAGAAGTGAACATTGTATTCAAATAAACATTATTTGATGGTAATTTACCAACCGAAATCTGAGATGCATTCGATAAATCGAAAAAAGTTTGTGAGGAAGTTTCGAATTATCAAAACTTCAAAGGATGAAAAATTTGATTGAACGAATGTATCTTAGAATTCAGAGAAAAATAAAAATAAAATATGATACGCAACCCTGACACGTTTTAAAACTTCGTAAACGCTCTAATGCTCGCACTATTGATAAAAGAATATTGTGTAAAATTTTTAGCATGAAATACTAAAACCCTGCGAAGATACGGGAGTTTGAAATGAAAAACGCGATTAAAATTTTTCACGTTAGAAATGGCATTTTTTTCAATAATATGAAAACAAAATCAGTTATAAATTTCGTTTATTTACAAAAAAGTTGCGTATAAATTCACTACAAGTATCAGTCGTCAAAATCGAAATTCGAGTTATTTCTAATATTTGCAGCCCTGCGGACAATACTTTTTCTTGCTCGAGCAAAGCGCTCGCGTTCGAGCGCTCAGCGAGTTGTTTGACTCGGGGGCTCAAATGATATATTAGTATAGTTAATATACTATTTTTTTGACTGAACTATGTTAGTAGTTGAGTAAAATATATTATATTGAGTTGAGTGAAATAAATGATCAGAAAAAGTGACAACAATTTATATTTATTTGAATGAAACGTTTACATCTCTCACTGTACCTTTTTCTTATTGCTTCAATCTAAGAAGAATAGCGATAAAACTATACATTCTTATCAACTAAAGGAAAATAACAAGTAAAGCGTCGCGTGTCTGTACTCACGAGCTCACATTAATTTCTCGATCCAATAAATTAATTCTTGATTTTCATTTGCGTATAAAATCAATTTACTTTTCATTCAAATCAATTTGCAATAAGTGCGCACTAAACTTCTTGCGTAGATAAGTAAAACACTGCAGTTCTTTGATTTTCAAATGTTTCTTTATTTTAAAAGTTTTAAAAGGCTAATTAAAAATACGTATAATATAGTAATTAGTATTGGGATTTGTATATAATAATTCTCTTTGTATATGTTTATTATTAATTCTTATTTTACGTTGTTTTTATTTTTGCCTTTTATTTTATACCTCTGTTTTCCTCAGTAAGACCACGCATGACACGGGATTGAAGTATGCATCGATGGAACGAACTTATTTTTTTTTTGTTGCACTGCAAAGGTGCAATTTTCAAACTCATCGCATGACCCCAAAATTCTAACAAAATAACAATATTACTAATTTAGTGGTTTTTGGGAGATCCAGCAGAGATCAATAGGTATAGCTTTCATAGACTATACCCTTTGAAAAAGTACCAAATTTATATTTATTTTGGGAAAAAAGTTTTTCAAGTTTCTCCAAAAATTTTATTTATTCTCGTTGAAAATCTTTAGGTAAGTAGATATAGCTCCATGTGAAACTATTTGGTCACAAGTATTAGATTGAATATTTTCATTGACGAACTTCGGTAAACTGTGCATTCAGATTTCATAGTTTTTTAAAATATTTATGAAAATCTAATACATTTAATATTTTTGGAGATTAAAACTGTTCAATATTACATAATATAACTTTTTATTAATTTTAACAAACATGTATAACAGAAATTTCATTTAATTTTTTACATCATTTTCATGTAAGTACTAATTTTTAAAAATATTGGTCAATCGAATATTTAATCAATATCTTTATATTATTCATAAAAACCATGGTATTTATCTATGGTTTTTGAGAAATTTATTCAGTCTAGATTGTAATACCTAAATTATGTGCAGAGTCATGCATGCTAAACTTTCATAAGACTATGGTAAGAAGTTCTACTTTACAATTATTTTTTGCCTTTTAAAATTAGTTACTATATAATAATAAGTATCGAGAATAACTATAATTTGTAAAATATTATTAAGGTTATTCTCCAGTTTTTTTTATACACGACCGTGTTATTTAATATTATTTAATTCTTCACTTACTTATGAACACACTAAAATCTAGTAAAAGAAAAGTTTTGTTGTATTTTATTTTAGCTAGTCGAAACAAGAGTCAAAATGGATCTATGAGTAAGAGGTCAGAATCACGGTCGACTAACTGTAATAGTCGTTAAAAGAATAACAGAAATACTCCTATAAATGAAATTTTTTTTAGTAAGTCATTGTTTTAAAACATGAGTGAGGTGAGATTCCAAGTAATTGAGCGGATTTTAGGAATAAATATTAATTTTATTCTAGTCACTTTCAATCAAATGATTTTTCAAATTCCTTTATATTGCTTATTAAATTTATTAATTAAGTTATGAATATTTAGTTCCAATTATACTTGTGATATTCTACGAATCGTATCCCTCCCCCCTACTTCCTGGAATTCGTTTTTGCACCGTGCAATCGTTAAAATACAGTTACTCAGATACTTATGTAAGCATATCGAAAATTCTTTATTATAAGTTATTAATATTTAATTTTGAAAACAATATTTAAACAAAAATAGATTTTATTTATAATTAAAAAAATTAACTGCAACAATCGGTGACAAAAAAAAAGCGGATTAAAAAAACAAAGTCCGAATTTACTATATATAATTATTAAAGCGCTATAACCGAACTAATAAATAAACTTATTTTGCTTTTGCTAAGATGTCAAAATACTGACAAGCGAAATTTCATATAGTCAGCTAGGAATGCTGCAATCTTAATTCAACCATATGAATTTTAATTATCATTTGAGAGTCATCGACACTGGCACTTCCATTACGAGCAATGAAACGGCGTGCATCAAACCATTCAAACCGATTAACCAACAATTTTCCAAACGCGCGCACACGCAGAGTCGTATACGTGTAACAATCGGCGAGTCTCGTTTCCTAATCATATGGTCGTTCACATTTCCTGCCTCCGAGAGAGAGCAAATTGCCCAGAAGCACGCGTATACTTACAATTATTCGAGCCGAAGGCATCAGCACACATAGTTTCAATAAGGTTGCAATTCATGAATTACCAAAGGATCACAGCTTGGCGCACGCATACACACGCACACTTACACGCAGGCAGACACAGACACAGACACAGACACAGACACAGAGAGAGCTCAGAGCAGAGCAGCCACTGGCAGGAAGTAAGCTACTTTATACACGACGGGATAACACATAGCGCTGAAGGGCGAAAGGAACGAGACTGGCACTCACCTGCACTCATTGAGTTCGAGCTGTTTCGAACATGGCTCTTGGTTGACGTGGTTAATGTCCTGACTCTGTTGCTTTTGCTGCTGCTGTTGTTGTTCCTCCTGCTCCTCTGCAATATATAGGTAGTTTCGTGAAATTCGAATAATTAATGGTAAAGGGGAGAAAATGAGGGGGCAAAAACCCGCAAAAACTAACCGGTGAGCGAGTGCTGGTCGACGAGCAGATCCGTGAGAACATGAGGACACTCGGCCTCGAGCGCGAAGCAAAACTCGCGAAAGGCCTCGAAACCCTTGGCTTGTATGAGGTCGATGAAGAGGTCGACGTCCGTGTCGTTGCCACTAGACTGGTGCGAGGAGCTCGCGAGCGCCTGCCGGTCTACGTCCGTTATGACGCCGCGCTTGAGGAGGACGCCCAGGAGGTTCGTCGCCTCGAGTTCCCGCAGGAGGCTGGCCTTGTGCCGCGACAAGAGCGTCCTCACCTCCGGCGAACCCACCTCCGGTTCCTGCTGCATCCTCCGTGTAGCGGCTTCACTCTCTCTCTCTCTCTCTCTAATGGACCCAGCAACAACAACAACAACACCAGCCACGCACTGCGGCCAAAACGGTTGCGCGACTCTGATACACACAAGCAACAGGTGTCACTATTCAGAATGAGACAGAAAGAGAGAGAGAAGGCGAGCACAACTGCAGCGCTGCTCCTCTCCGGTGTCGCCACTCCGACTCTCCCGCCTCCGACACTCGGCCACTGCTCCTATATAGAGCTGCTGCCTGCTGCTGCATGTAGGATATAGCCAGAGATATATATATAGCTATAAGCTGTGGTAGAAGCCGCGAGTGCGCCGCTCTCCCTGCGGTTGCGGCGTTGCCAGATGCGCGCGCAGATCCGAACCAGTCGGTCCGCGCGATCGCGCTGCACTTCACACGCTAAAAGGTGTCCCAAGTACGTCAGATCAGTTCAGGTTCGCGGAGGAACTTCGCCCTCTCTCTCTCTCTCTCTCTCTCTCCGGTCTGTATCTGCTGCAGTAAAGAGCTGCAGAGCGAGCAGTGTCGCGTCGCCGTTCAAGAAGTCCCGTCTGCGCGGGCGTGATAAGCAGCTATAAGCTGGAGGATGCCGCCTCCACCAGCGCACTCGCAGTGGACCAAGCCGCTGCTCGCGGGCTCCGGCCAGGCGATGCAGATGCAGCAGCACGCGAGCCGCAAACACCTGCAGGACGAGCCTGTGAGGATTAAGGTGGTGCTGGTCGGCGACGGTGCCGTAGGCAAGACCAGTCTCATTGTCTCGTACTCGACCAATGGATTCACACCCGAGTACGAGCCCACGGCCTTCGATAACTACAACGGTACCGCATATACACCTCGCACCTTGTAACACCACCTGCTCTCTTTCTTTCTCTATCCCGCTCGCTCTCGCTCTCTCTCTCACTCTTTCTCTGCCTCTGCGCTGCAGTTTCTGTAGCCGACACCTACTGCAGTATATACACCTGTACCTCGACCTCCTGATTCACTTCTTCCGCTCCTAATACTTGCTGCCCCGACTGTACTTAATGATGAGTAGCTAGATAGCAGACAACAGGTGAAAGTACAGTTCCTGACAATATTTTCTCCAACTCGCGAATATATATCGCGATCATCCGATTCCTCTCTCTTGCGCTTGATTCAAGTTCTGCGAAAATTTGAGTGTGATTCATACTCGAGCGTCAATCCCTTCAGCTTAGATTTAGATAAGATCTAGGTCAACGTCTTATATTTTATAAAATATTAAGCTATGAATGATATCGCGAAAAGTGCTCTTCTACTAATGCATGTTCCTTAATTTATGGATTGCAGTGCCAACTCAACTTACATTTTTATCACATTGTTTTTTTCTTTCTTTCTCTAGTTGTGGTCAATGTTGATGGACAGCCTATAAATATCCAGTTGTGCGATACTGCTGGTCAAGATGATTTTGACCCGCTACGTTCTCTATGCTACCCTGAGACTGATGTATTCTTAATATGCTTTAGTATTGTAAATCCAACATCTTATCAAAGTGTTGCCACAAAGTGGATAAACGAGGTTCAAAGACATTGCCCGAACACACCAGTAATTTTGGTTAGTGCGAATTAAAACATTCATTAGAAACTGGAACAAACTTATTTTATATACATGCTGTTTTATAAACAATTTCTTATATTTATTATTGCAGGTTGGGACTAAAAGTGATCTTCGCTCGGATGTACAAATAGCATTGCAGTTAGCAAGGTATAGACAAGCACCCATTACAACTATCCAAGGTCATCAACTAGCTCATAGAATAGGAGCATCGAGTTATGTAGAGACATCGTCGTTAACACAGCAAGACCTAAAAGAAGCTTTTGATCAAGCAATAGTTAGTGCACTAAGTGCAAGGCGAGGTGGAGCAAGGTTTTTGTCGAGTCGCAGAAAACCACCATCTCTGTGGCGGAGGTGGCTCTGCTGTTGGGAAAGATCTTCATCATCGACTTCATCGAGCAGAGCCTAAAGAGTATTTGTTGAAAATGCTAGAATGTAAATCTTGGACTTATAGTTAGTACATTTTTAAATATGTATATAACTCTTAATTACTCATATTCTACCATTAGGCAGTAATGGTAATATTTGTATTATGGGCAGATACCTTTTACAAATTAATAAGGGCTTAAGACTTATATCTCTCTAAGAGTTGCTATGATGGTGAGAATATTACTTTATTTGATATTTCACCTAGTAAGTAATTTTAATTGTTAAAGACTGTTGGCGCCTTATCTTTACAATTCTTTTCTTAAGTCCAAGATCTAGAATTTGAGATGAAATTGTAAAATCTTAAAGAAATACTGTGATCAAACGTGGCTGCCTCGCTGTTAGATTTTCCTTTTAAGCAATGGAAGAAATATTTAGTAGATTTGTACAGTGTATCTATGGGTGGAAGGAAGGCAGTGCTAGCTCTGAAACATGTCTGAAGAAGGTAATATCTCAGCAACTCTTGCAAAGTTCTACCTTGGAACAATACTATTTTCCTGAAATATCATAGTTTCACAATCTGAAGTTCCAAGCTAGTCTATAACCATACCATTACAAAATTTCAGGATGAGTTCTACTTAAGAGTTACCGAAATAGCACCTTGTTCAAGCGCGTTTTCGAGGTCGAACCTTCTTCCTCACATCTATTGATATGTGATGTTTAAATTCTTAGAAGATTTTTTAACTCCTGAATTTTTTGTATACAAACTTATTAAAATGAGTATAACTATGTAAAAATCACTATATAGTGTCTGAGAAATCCTCAGGTTAAAGTTATACTACATTATTTTTATTTGAAACTTTGTTGATACTTCAAATTTGGAGCTGTAAAATTATTCTATAATTGAAATTCTATGTAAATTAGAGTACATTATAACCTAGAGATTCATACTATAAAATCAAGAAATTTTTTCCATTCATGTTAATGAATTTCATAAATAGTGTCTCAGCCCTATCAATATCTTTGCAAGAGACTTATGATGTTGACAAATGATATTATGTTACTGTGAATATGCTCATATAGTTCATTTTTGCCTTATAAAGCAATTTTGTTTATATTGAAACAAACCATGTCAAATGACTGAAATGAAAACATTTTTCTTAATAGAAGTGTTTTCTGAATGCAATTAATTATTATTATGTAATATTTTATATTATTTTTCTGTGGCTTATCTATTATCACTGTAAGATCTCATCAATTGACTAATGAAAGTAAATCTTTCAAAATATTTCCTTAAAGCGAATAAAAAAACGAATATTATTAAAATATTTTGAGTACAACTAAAGTACATCGATCTACATTGAAAAATCACAGTTACGATACTTGCAAACTTCGAGTATATGTATTATTTTAATAACATGACTAGTACTTAATTTATTTTATTGTCAATCAGTAATAATATTCTGATTAACTAACATAATTATTATTGTATATTACTGATCTATTGCACTTAATTAATTAATTATTGGATCATTTTAACATTATTTCACATAATTAATTTATTTCAATGTAATGATTTTTTGTAAACCGTTTATTATTAAGAATTTCACAAATGTACACGTATGATAGTTTGTGCTGGCTTTGCTCAACTACATATTAAGCCTTGCCACTCTCTGGTTGTGACTTTTATTTTTAACAAAATGATGAAATCTAATATTTCATGATTTTAATTTTGGCTTTATAAAAAATTTTGTATTTTCTTTTAAGCATTTTTCTAAATTTTAATATTTATTATATAATTGTTAGTTTCAAATAACAAAACAATATTAAGTTTTAATAAAATCAAAAATTATATTTGATGCCATAAAAATTATAGACACTTGTTATACTTTTTTATGTCCTAATTTTATTAATTATCAAATTTTATAGTTACAAAAATGCATAAAAAGATCTTATGAAATGAAACTATGTCATTTATTTGGACCAAATTCAATTATTTTGGAAAATAATAATACAAATTAAAATTATTTTAATGTAATTATATATATATTCTATACAAAACTAAAAAGAATAAAAAATGTTGTAGCAATAGAACTAAATTTTGGAAAAAATTAGAAAAACTTGAAAAAAATTGACATAGAAATACATAAGTTCATACCTTATTTCAATAATTTTAAATAGTTGTGCATTTATACAATATTATAATTTATAAAACATATCATATAATTTGTTCACTTTCATCGACAATTTTTTTTTTATATGAATGGCAGACAGTACTGTCACGGTTCCAATTCTTGATTACTTAGACATTTTTCTAAACCTTTTCTTAACGCATAGCGAAAATAAGTCTTGAAATCTGAAACTTTTTTCATTGTTCCAAAGGATTAAGATTTTATCTTTCTTTTAATGCAATAAAATTGTTTACTCAATATAATAATCATAATTAGAATAAATACTTTAACAAAACCCTCAAGGACCATACATACTATTTATTCTTGATCTGTCATTTAAGGTTGAATCACAAGCACAATCGTGCCGAAATTGTCTTTTACAAAATCTGCAATAATTAATTATATGAGGCGTTTGTATACTTTACAGCGTAGTAGTAATATAAAACATGTGTAAGGGTAAAACATGTTTAAGGGTACGATATACGCCTGTATACGCCTAATAAAACTCTCAATTCACAAAGAGTAATACTGCTCTATTTTAGAAATAAAACTTTCTGCGCTAAGTGCGATCATAAAATTGGTTACCACATTTTTATTTTTCATACTATTTAATTTTTATAATGCTTCGATTGTTTGTTTAAGTATTTCGCATCGATTCAATAAAACAAAACGATTTTATAAAAAAAGATGAAGTTTTCAAATCAACTGCACTTACATAAAATGAATAACGATTTCCCGTCAAAATTATTTTTTTAAATTTCATGTTACCTTCTATATTATTAAAGGTATCGCAAAAATTCAAAATTTAACAGAACAAGTAGGCTATGATCTATTAGTAAATCGTAATTGTTGAATCTCAGTATTCAGTATTCTTCCATGCTAGATCCTGGTCAACAATTGGATCCGTAACGTTAAGAATTTTCACTTAAATATTTGAAATTGCTACTAAAACATTGCAGTAATAAGTTAATCAAAAGACTCGATTTATATTACTTTTGAATCCTTAGTAAAATACTTATTCCTGAAATATGAAAAGTGAAACATGTTGCAACGTTAGTTACCACGATATAACCCTTGCAATTTCAGAATTATACATATATAACAATCACAGTGTTTCAGCAATATTGCGGAACATTGCCGAAGGAATATTACAAATAATAAATGTTACTTTATTTCTAACATATATCTTTAGTAATGTACATTTTGTAATAGTCCTGCAATATTTCACTACCATAAGCGAATATTACACATATTTTTTATGTATACCATGTTGGTTAAAATTTTACCTTCAGAAAATCTTGCATGAATTTTGAATTCATGTAAGCTGCAAAAATTAATGCCTACAGTATTTTTTTTATGAATCGAATTTTACTTATAAAAAATTTCTTTGAAGTTCGAAATTCATAAAGAAAATTGTAAGGGCAGCTTACGAACCTTGTACTATCATTTAGAGGATGGAAAGATATTTAATTTAAAAAAAGTAGTTCCCTTCCTTGAAGGGAAATATATGAAAAACGCCTACTTAATAATTCCCTATAATGCTAATTAATACACGGAAGTAGAAACAGACAAGTATAGAGAGACACTGATTTTCAATTAAGTTTTTATCAACTTTAATTTTAAGTATAAGGGGGCTAAATTTTGTTTTAAATTAAATATCTTTTGATATTCTAAATAATGGCGTAGCTTTCTTATGTTGCTCCCAGACTCTACTTTTTATTCCAATCGTGTGAGAATTCTCCTTTGGTATCGCTAGAGATATAGAGTATCATCATTCTGATAATTACCTGAACAGTGGGTCTATAAGTAATCTAATTTATAAAAAATTACTGTAGGCATTTCTGCAGTTTTATCTGTACAAATTTTTCTGAATTCAAAATTCATACAGGATTTTCTGAAGGTATAACATTATTTTCTGCGGCTAGCTATAACTTCTGCCGATATTTCTGCAGAACTTCCTGCAATTATTTCTGCAGATTTTTTCCGTAAGAGTCGTGATTAAACCTCAAATGCTCATATGACACTGAGATTATCATACGATGCGAGGTCTCATATTTGAAAAATCTGAGATTCTGAAAAATATAAAAAATTACGTTAATTAACACTTTTTTAGACCCTATATCATGAAGATGATAACACTTAAGCATGGGAGCCTATCCCTGTCGAAATGGTCCGATAGAACCAAATGAAAAGGGTGCAGAAACACTTTTTTTCTGTTTTTATCGGACCTTTTCAACAGGGATAAGTTTGAATGGTCAAATTATCAAAAATATAGTGTCATTTAAATGCAATTTTGCATATTTTTCAGAATTTTAGATTTTGAAAATATGAGATCTCATATGAGATTTTCTCGCAAGAAAACCATGTATACTTAACAAATACTATTTAAATACTTCGATTTATACTAAATTTAATGCATACTTTTATTAATTGATCTCTTTCGATCATCAATTTAATAATTAATTGTTATACCATGCAAATGCACTGATAGTTCTTTTGATAAAAATTATTGAATCCCTATTGAATTCCATAAATTCATAATAAATTTTGTGCGTGCTACGTTACTCCCCAGCTTATCAACTTTGAAACTTTTTCGCCTTATCTTTCGGCTTTCTAACCCGCCATCCTATCATTACATGTACGAAACACACCTTTATCATTAATGTCAATTGAATGATGATAAGTCGTAGTAATATTGATTCATGCAGCAAGTAGGTCATTCAATCCGAAAGACGGTTAGTAAATAGATAAAAAAAATTTTTATTTAAAAAGGAAGTCCTCAGAACATTCAAGAAAAAACTGCACAACAGTAACAATAAGTACTAAGATTTGAAATTCAAAGCAGCTACTACCTATGCAGTAACACAGCCATCCGGCATCTATTCTAAAGCTCTTGTGCCAATCCAGCTAAACCTGAAAAATGTCGTTCGCAACGCAAGAAAAGGTACAACAATTGTATAAAGTTTTGAAGCACTCCTAAAAATTAATAATATATAAGTACTTAACCCTATACATTAAGTACTTGTAATCTATTCATAAAATATAAATAAAATATCAATATTTTACATTTAATTAATTAATAGACTCTTCAACAATTAAAATAAGGTTAGGAATATCAATTTTAGAATTTTTATGAATGAAAATGTATGCTAATTAATTTATTTATATATTTTGCAGCCTCACAAAAAAAGAAAGATGCCTCCCATACTTCAAAAAATATTGGCAACTGACATATATATGACAGATCAATTTCTAAAATTATCAGATAAAATATTAGCATTCAGGCAGTTGAAGACTCATTATAAATTACTCGAGGTAAACAAAAGCACAAAATTCTAAATATAACCATTAGCAAAAACATTAATATGCAAGTACTTTTTATACAACAGGTATCTGGTCATGGACTTTTATGGTTTCCATGTTGGATAGCTTTTATTTGGATTCTGAACAATAAAAATTTGTATCAAATGCAAGTAAATTTCTTCATAGGTAAGACCATATGAATGTATTATAAATTAAAAACTATTTTAATTTCTTATTTCGATTGATGTTACAGGTTTAGTATTGGATGTAATAATAGTTGCTTTGTTAAAAGCAATTACTAGAAGACGTAGGCCAGTAAAAAGTGATATTCATGAAATAGGTCCTGATAAATTTTCTTTTCCCTCTGGTCATGCATCTAGAGCACTATTTATTACTAGCTTTTTCTTATATATTTGGCCAGTACATTTTATATTTGTACCACCTTTATTATGTTGGTCTGTCTGTCTTTGCCTTTCAAGAATACTACTGAGAAGACATCACCTTCTTGATGTCATTGCAGGTGTACTATTAGGTATTGTTGAGGCATGTTTCATTGGACTTATATACTTGGAAAACGAAACTTGCACAAACATAGTTTGGTGGATTACAGATGAAAAATTAGATGGGGGAGAATATCATGTTTAAAATTGTACATAAACTATATTTTTAATAAATAATAGACGAAGTTTTATCTTTATTAATATATTGCAATTGTTTTTAAATTATGCAATGAAAAGTTTTGGAAAAAAACAAAATAAATTTTATATATACTACTTTTATCTCTATAATATTTTTATGAATAAATTCTCTTTTTTCCACAAAGAAAAATATTTTAGTTTATTATTTCCAACAATTTTATTTTCTTAATTGCAGAAGATTATAACTACTAAGCAGCGTTTATCTTTATGTATAAAAATAATATATATTTAGAGGATGTGCGACAGTTGGAAAGATTTCTACCTTATCGGTTCTTGCAGTTAACGAAATATATATATAATATATCTTGATATATTTTGTTAAATGTAAGAATCGGTAAAGTAGGAATTTTGCGATTATAGCACATCATCCTCTTGTGAAAATATTTGCAACCATCATCTCTTTATGAAAATAAAATATAATATCAATTAAATAATATAACCAATACAGTCTTTATAATATTTATATTTTTTTTAAATTATAATCCTTGTATTTAATCTTTTTTAAATTAATGATATCTATACAGATCAATCCAAATGATCGCGCGCTCATGATCTTAAAATATGGCGGCACCAATCTCGATAGAGAACATGAGCTCAAGCTGTATGAAAGTTCTCTCCTCTTCCAAATAGGTTGTACCTTGCTAAAAAGCAGAGGCTATAGGAGAGTAGGTACCACGTACTACAGCCTAAATTTAGTTTATAATAATATTAATTATATTAAAATTGATAACGTTATTCAAGTAAAAACTGTGCAGCTGTCGGAATGCCGCCAAAAAAAGCTCCAGCACCAAGTAAAAAGACCGAACAGAAGAAAAAGGAGAAGGTGATCGAGGTAAGATTGCAGACGTGCATACACAAAAAAGGCATGACCATGCCGTGTCTCCGATTCACCGAAAATTCGCATCTGTTTATCCAAACCCCTTTAAATTGTCATTCATTTTTCCTCTTGACTTTCTTTAATTCGCAAAGAGACTTGTATGCTTATGACTTTTCTGTTTTCAGGACAAAACTTTTGGTATAAAAAATAAAAAAGGAGCTAAACAGCAAAAGTTTATACAACAAGTAGAAAAACAAGTTAAATCAGGAGGTCTCAATCCACGAAAAGTAGATGATCCTAGTGTCAAGAAACTTGAAAAAGAAAAGAAATTGAAGGAGCAACAAGAATTGGCTTTAATATTTAAACCCGTTCAAACACAGAAAATTGAAAAAGGTTTGTAAAAAAGAAACATATATCAGAAAAAGTTTCATGACAGTACTTTTAATCTCTACTTTTGTTCTAGGGACTGATCCAAAGTCTGTCGTCTGTGCTTTCTTTAAACAAGGACAATGTACAAAGGGAGATAAATGTAAATTTTCACACGACTTAACTGTTGAAAGAAAAGCAGAGAAACGATCACTTTATTGTGATCTTGACAAAGATGCCGACAAAGAAACGGATACTATGGATGATTGGGATGAAGATAAGTTGAAGCAAGTAGTAGAAAAGAAACATGCAGCTGGTGGAAACAGACCTACAACAGACATAGTATGTGGTATATTATAATTTTTTTTTTTTCATTTTTTAATAACTTTTGTAAACCAAATTTTTTTCCCTAGATTTGTAAATATTTCTTGGAAGCTGTAGAAAAATCCAAATATGGATGGTTCTGGGAATGTCCATCTGGCCAAAAATGTATCTACAGACATGCTTTACCACCTGGATTTGTTTTAAAAAAAGATATTAAAAAGGAAGAAAAGAAAGATGAAATCTCCTTAGAAGATCTTATTGAAAGAGAAAGAGCTAATTTAGGACCTAATCAAGTGAGTATATAAATATTAAATAAATATCAGAATTATATTGAAGTATACTAATAATATAAGTTTACTGCAAAAACTACTTTACTAACATAAGCCAAGAAAAAAATTATTTAATTAAATTCTTTTAAAGCTGTGATAGATAAAATTAATTTTATATTATTATTATTGTTACATTCTTGTTTTCTAATAAAATAATTATTTTATTAGACAAAAATCACCTTGGAGACATTCTTGGCTTGGAAAAAGAGGAAACTAAAAGAAAAAGCACAACAAGCTATCAAAGACGAGGAAAAGAAACGAAATGATTATAAGGCTGGACGTCAAGTTGGAATTTCTGGAAGAGAAATGTTCTATTTCAATCCAGATCTTGCTGCTGGTGATGGTAAGATTTTATTTTTAATTTATATAATTTTATAAGATATTACTGGCATAAGAAAGCAGACTTAATTAGATTCTATTTGATAAAAATGTATTTGCTATTGAAGGTTCGGTGGCTGATGATGGCGATGAGGCAATTGCAAATTATGATCGTGAAGATGATGAAGAGAATATAGAATATCGTGAATTAGATATAGATTGTCTTGTTTTAGAAGCTAGCCAAGTTGATACCACTGGAATATGTACTGTTTCAACTGATGATAATCGGTTGAAAGATTCTAGTCGTTCCTCTCAGTCGACGAACAACGAGAATAACAAAGATTCAGTTTCATGTAAGTATAAAGAAGTGTTTCATTATGTAAAAGAAATTAATAGATCATTTACTTAATTTCTTCTTTTTCTATTTACTGACAGCTGGAGATCAAGCTATGGCTTTGACCATCAACGAAAATCTCTTTATGGAAGAAGACCTGGAAGGCATTGAAGAAGAATTAGGGGACCTGGATTTAGAGGAGTGATCCAGGTGACCCCAATTATCATCTCCTCTTTATTTTTAATAGGCCGAATTTGAGCATTGGTTGGTCTTTTATCATTTCATACAGGACTTTTTGAATTTTTGTTTGCATAAATAATGCAACTCCTGTGTACATAGTACTGTGCATCCATGCTAACAACTAATAGCATTCAACAGCTGACATATACAACATGTGTGAATAAATGCTCAAGATTAGAACTGAATACTGATTTTCAATGCTATATTTTTTATATTGGTTCTCAAATTATTATTTTTCTGTTCACTCTAATTATAATGTCAAGTTATTGGTGCTGTATTGTTTAACTATCATCATCAAGTAAAAAAAACTACCTATCTATTAACAAGAAATTATGTAAAAAATAAATTTTAATATGAAAGTATATCAATTGCTTAACCCATTAACTGCAAAATTATACTATTTAAAAAGTTAAATATTGTCAATATATAGAAGATAATCTTTTGTAAAAATAACCAAAAAGAAATTTAAAAATAAGGAAAATTTGATTATTTATTTTCGTATCTATTTGTGCATATTTTTGAAATGGAATAACTCATAAATATCTATCGCATATGTATTAATTCTTATTATATAAAAATCATTGCAATATTTTACCAAAAACTATTTGATAATAATAATTATCAAAAGCAGTAAATGGGATAACATTGGGAGATAAAGTACTCCTGATTAAAAGCATCAGCCATAAGAGAGCCTTAATTTCCTCTCAATAACAAATACAACTTGTTAATTAATAAAAAAAAAAATAATTTTAGAACATTTAATAATTTAAATATAAAAGTTGATGTTATCTTATTATTCCTATTTTGATTTTAATCATTAAAATTTTTCTAGCTATTAAAATTTGTTAATGACAAAATTTAAACGACTAAAATGATTAAATGTTCAATACATAAGGGCTTTAGAAAATTATGTTGCTGATGTAATTTAAATATACTCAATATTAATATATGTTTTAATACATATTAATAACGAATTTATTAAATTTAACAGAAACATTCAAGCTTATTTTTCAAAATGAATTTTTTTTGATTTTGAATGGTGGACTATTTTTCATAAATGAAATTTATTTGCATGGATTCTGTAAATAAAATTGGAGCTCAGAAAGCATACTTAAATATTTAAATAGGTGTATAACATACTCATAAGTCATCCATTTTTAAATGTTAATATCATAATAAAAAATTGCATACAAAAATAACGTTAATTTTTCAATAGAGAAGCACAGAAATTGTAAAAACTACCTTTTAATGTTGAACTAATTGTGAAATCGTCACATAAATTATTGCGTCGTATTTTCATCTTGTATACAATCATTAACCATAAAAACTCAAATATTTTTTAGAATATCTTGTATTTTTTTCACTAAAACCAGTCGTATTAACATCCAAAAAATACATGTGTATTAATGTAGTTGCCTGTAGTTTTAACTCATCAGAGTAGAAAATTATGCGATAAAATGCCTATTAACATGTTTCCATTCAGTCATTGAAAAATATTTTTATCGAATTTTTAAGCTCACTCTTTCGATTAATTGTTCTTTTTATAAAATATAATTGATGAATATTAGTAGGATTTTAAGAAATAAATAAATCTTAAATGTTTGCCGACACCATTTTAAAAAAGGGCTTATTAGGAAAAAGGCATTTTTCAAAAAAGTGCGTTTTTTAGAAAAAACTGTATAGTTTATGCATTTTTTTTTCATAATACCTTTCATCGGATGAAAATGAACTCACAACTGAGTAGAATAATGTTCCGTCCATTCCGCAGTCCATTTGATTGTTATCGAAAAAAAAATTACGTATATCATTTTCCAGGAAGAGCAACATACCCATAAATATCTTTCGCATATATATTAATATTAATTATATAAAAATTGCTGCAATATTCTACTAAAAACTATTTGTTAATAATAATTATGAAAAGTATAATATGGGATAACATTGGAAGATAAAAATACTCCTGATTAAAAGCAGCAGACATATAAGAGATTCTTAATTTTTTCTCAATAACAAATAAAGGAGGTCCCCGACGAAATCAGAATATAATAAAGTCACATAGAGCATAAAAAATATTAAAATTAAAAAATGATGTACCTACTCCCTTACATGATGGGAAAGTTAAGAAAAATTGATTGAAAATCGGGTCTTTCTGTACTCGTCTGTTTCTACTTTCATGTAGGAAGTATATGGTAAGTATATTGTATACAAGTCGCGTACTTTTCCCTTGCAATATCAATGGGGCCAGTGCCGGAATGCTCCTTTGCTAATTAATAAAAAAAAGTTGATAAATATAAAAGTTGATGCTATCTTATATATTCCTAATACTATTTTGATTACAATCATTCAAAATTTTCTAGTTATTAAAATTAATTAATGAAAAATTGGAATAAAATGATTGAATGTTCTATGCGAAAATAATTAAATACATAAGTACTTTGGAAAATTATGTTGCTGAATTTATTGAATACATTTAACAGAAATATTCAAACTTTTTTTTCATTTTGAATGGTGGACAATTTAGCATTTACAAAAATATTTATCATTATTTTTCTACTGATACATTGTAAAATATATTTATAAAGTTTTTAAGCTTAGTCTTTCGACTGTTCTCTGTTATAAGATATATGGTCATTGGTAGGATTTTAAGAAACATTAAATAAAATCTTAAATATTTGTTGGCACAATCTTAAAAAAACACTTAGTTGAAATTTTTTAGTTTAATACACATAAAATAGAATTATAAATTAAACTGAGAGCAAATATATCGAAAAACTAGATGTTACATAATCATCCACTCGAAATTGATAGAAAAAGATCACAAATAAAAACAAATATATGCTTCTCTCGAATTTTCAATTCAATTTTTGTAAGGTGCATTTACTATTGAGGTTTTATTTTCTCAGTATAATATGTATTCAGTATATATACAGCATAACTTTTAATTTATAAAGTAGTAAGTTTTGTATTGAAGCTGAGCTGATTTTAAAATCGCACGTACATGAGACCTAATATGTTATATACAAGTGCTGATATAATAATTGTCTGGTTTTACTCTACAGCTTCACAAATATAGTTATTTATAATTAATGAAAAAATTGATTACATTATATGTAGAAATAGAAACTGTTTAATACTTCAAACTTGTTTTCTGTCTTTCCATTTCTAATTTTGAAAATTCAATTAGTAAACTCAATTATGTAATAACTAATATAAAAATCTAAGAATTACACAAATACCATTAAGCCAATATATTGCAAAGTAATATTTAATTTATTCAACTCTGAACTGCTAAGCCAGTTACCTATTTCAATTTTTTATAAAAGTTCTGGAATAATGTTTTACAAATTATAGATATGTACAATTTAATAAGCTTATAACTTATATGGAATAATGAGATTTTCTGAAAAGTCTCGAACATGTTCAACACCTCGCACCTCTCTTTCTAACAAAGGCAATTTCGTTATATGAAAATCTTCATAGAGGTCCATAATCTAAAAGAAATTCATCAATTTATTTAAATGATTATTTAAATATTTAGATTGTATACGTTTATAAGAATGAATTTATTAAATTAAAAACAAATACCTGATCTAAATATTTTTCTTGAACTTTATGCCTAGCAAGACAAAGTCTACAAGGAGCATCGCCTTCTTTTAGAAACAATAACTGATTTACTAAGATATTATGAGTGTCAATACCACATTTTGTCAGTTCTTGTACCAATCTTTCAGTTTCATACAATGATAAAAATTCTGCTATACAAACACATACAAAAGTTGTTTGATCTGGATTTCTGAACTGCTCATTCACTTGGTGAATTACGGCAAGCATTTCTTCCACTTTGTTTGAAAAAGAATCTACATTAAAATCTGCAATACCTAGCAAAGAACTAAACTGTGGACAAAAAAAGTTATTGAAACATTATTAACCATGTGTAGTTAAAAAAATTAAAAAAAGAAGAATATTTGACGAACCTGTGTGATAAAAGGACTTATCTTCATTTTTAATTTCATTAATTTTCCCAAACCCTTTTCAACTACTTGAGGAAAGGATAAAAGCCTTAAAGTATGACCTGTTGGAGCAGTATCAAAAACCACTACAGAAAAATTCATACTTTTGACTAATCTGAAAAATTAATATTATATACAATGAAATAATTATTAATACAATTTTAGCATATTTGTTTAAGTATTTCTTACTTCATAACTTCTGCATAACTCATCGCCTCATCTATACCAGGAAATGCTCCCACTATTTCTTGCATCACACTTTTACTTAATCGCATAGTTTCGCCGACTCCTAAAATATTAATTGTAAATAGTTTTATTTTATTATTTCTTTTAAAAGAAATAATTATTAATCAATAATATATTAGTTATAATTAGTATATTTTGGAACTAAAATTAAATTGATTCTCATTAAACTAATGAATATTAACCTCCAAATCATGAGTCAGCAAATAAGTTATAAATTATTAGAGAAAATAATACTGATATATTATAAAGTTGAAACCTGTTTCGCTTTCAAAATAATCATCTGGAAGTTCTGTAATTCCAGCATTAGGATCAATCTCCATAGCAAAGAGATTTTCAAAACCGTTTACTTTTGTTGGCACTTTACTAAATTTTTGATCAAATGCATCTGATATATTATGTGCAGGATCTGTCGAAATTATTAAAACATTTTCTCTAACTTTTGCTAACTGCACAGCAAGAGAACAGCTAAAATTGGAACATATACATCAAATATCATTTATTAACCTATATGGTCATGGATTGCTAATAAATATCTTCTCCAAACTTACCTACACGTAGTTTTCCCAACACCACCTTTTCCACCTACAAATATCCATCTTAACGTCCGCATCTCAACAACATTTTTTAAAGACGGGTCAAGGGGTTCAAATTCATCAGCACTACCGCTATTTACGTCCATTGTTGCCATTACTTATTGCTTTTAGTTTTCAAAACGTAATTTTAAATATTGTATAAATGCTATTATCCAAAATCAAGCCGTCAACGAAAAACATGTGCTACGTTAGCAGAATGAATAATAACAAAATTCGTCTCAGGAGTCACGAAATACCGAATCGTCTGCAACTAAGCACTTAGCACAGTCAACTGCTTTATGTAGCATGAACAATCTCAACTTATATATGGTAGGTACCTACTGTACCTAGATTCTTTTGCTAATAATATGTAATATATAACCATATGACATGTCAATACTCGGTTGATAAAAAGATATGTGATAACGTGTCAGCCTCCCCTCCCTGCCCTAATAGCACAGAACAAGTATATAAGGTATAAGGTATAAGGCAAGTAACTGCAATAGGTACTTGAATACAGCTGCGGGAAGCCGGAGATCGGAGGGCTTTTCGTTCAATTTTTAATATTTTAACATTTTTCGATAATATCTGGTAATGGCCTAAGCTCACCAGCAAAAGGCCAAGGAAAAACTACAAAAAAAAAAACATTTTTCGAGTTGAGTTGAGCCCAATTCTTTGTAGTTTGTAGAATTGGGTTCAACTTGCAATATGTTAAAATATTGAAAATTGAGCGAAAAAAGTACGAAACCGTAAATGTCGCAACTATACTCGTACGGCTGGCCGAAAATCGGAATACCATTCTATATACACATGTATATTTTATCATAAGTTGTCATAAAAAGTTAATATAAAAAAATCATATTATATACAAACTTATAACTTTTGATATGGCATGAGGTAATAAAATTTTAAACAGATGTAAAACATATATATACTTAAATTAATATACAATAAAACTTTGAATAAGTTTTTAAAAAAAATTAATTTTTCATTAAATTTAGAGGAAAATTTATTAAGCCCTCTTCTATTACATCTTATTCAATGTATTGTTCTGTTAGGAAACATTTACTTAATATTATATTTATTGAAGGTGTATAAGATTCTCCTAATTCCCTAAATAATATATAAAATATTACCTAATACACATGGACCATGGTGTTTACAGCTTATAGGTGCTTATATAAGAAGCATTTATTTTCTCACAGGATTTTCCGTTAATCCTTGCAATACTTACTCAGGTTGTAATTTTGCAAAGTACAAATTTTAATTTTCAAGTTGTGTAAAGTAAAAGTTGAGTAATTGAGTTGCATTGCAGTGTTCAGTCTAACTGTATAGGGGCGCCACATGTCGCCCATTCGGGCCATTGCCCATTGCCCAACTTTATCCTTATTTTCATTGCGTCCATAGCCGCTGCGTCACTGGCGTCAGGTGTCACTCGAGCCGACCTAACCTAACCTTAATTCTTATCTGAAACCCATATAACCTATATCGAGGACCGAGGTCCGAATTGTTTTGGCATTGTTGTCAGTGTAGACTGACAGCTGTAGATTTCAGCTAAATACGTATACCATAGAAATAGTTCTCAACAGTAAACTTTACAGTGCAATAATTTTATAATAAGAGCAAGATGACTTCGGATCTTCTTCTGGGCATACGATTAACTCCGTTTGAAAAAATGTCCGTAGTTAAATTGAACGATGTCAATCTGAAAGAAAAAGTGGAAAAACTGAGAGCTGAAACTGCTGGACAAACTAACTTGTCACAAAACTCGTTTGGTAAACATTTACATACTTTGTTAATTAGTTGTTCGGATTTATTAGAATTTTCAAGAATTTCCTCATATAGTACAAGTAATTCTTTGTAAGCGAACTTTTTCAATTACTTATAGGTATCATTACTTTAAATATTGATAATTATGATCTTTTGAGTTTCCTATATCATTTATTAAAATTAATTTTTTTTAGTACTGATCAATGTAATTACATTCATAAAGTAAAGATACACAAAGAAAATGTAGCCAAATATACAATTTTCTTTTCTAACAAAGCATTTTCTAAAAATAACCTTTGTACAGAAAAAGAACAAATGTTTACAAAAGTTATTTTAATTTAATTCTTATTTTTAGATCTGATTTATAATGGATGTCTGCTTGAAAATGATTCTACATTAGAATCATATGGTTTAAAAAGTGGATCAATGGTTCATGTTTTAAAGAAGAAAGAAGACAAAGAGACAGTAGCTTCTAGCTCTGCAAGTACATCTAATTCAGAACCAAATATAGAAAATTTAATCTCTACATTTGAGGCATTTAGTGGGAGTCAGTTATTTTTAATAGCCATGCGTGTATGTATATAAATATTTTTGAATAAATTTAATACAAATAATTTAAAAAAAAAACATTTTAATATTTATTTTTTCCAATTTTCAATACAGCGGTTTTCCAGAACTGAAACTTATGAAAAACTTATTTCGTCGTATCCTGAAGTTAGCAAAGATGCTGTTGCAGTAGCATTCTTACAAGATCCAGATCTATTCGCTTATTTAACTCAACCTGAAACATTAAGAAGGTAAAAAAATATTTATTGCCCTAATTTTTTTCAAATTAATTTTATTTTATACTAGTAATTCAGTTATGATACATATAAAAATATTTTAAAAATTATTTTAATTTTCATTTAGGGTCGCTAGGTTACATCCTTGTCTTTTGGATGTAGCTCAATATATTGCTTCAACACTGCCCCAGAATGATGGAAATGCTGCTGAAACTGGAGCTTTTTATAACTCACGACGTTACGCACCACCTGTTGAATTTTTAGAGAATTTAAGCGATGATGAGGAAATGGCTGGAGATTCTTCTCAATCCTCAGATTCTACACAACCATCAAATAGTGCTAATCATTCTAGGAACCCTTCAAGCCCAGGAATAAGTGTTGCTCAATTTTTCGAATCCATAAGAGCTCGAGCATTTCCTGGAGCTAGAAATGCTACTGGTAATGCTAGTAGCGCTTCATCACCATTATCATCGAATCCTCAAACGAATTCTAATAATAGAGAAGTCATAACTTTGCAAATGTTCAATCAAGCAATGCAACAAGCTTTTGCATACAATTCAGCTACAAACAATACAGGAAATTCAACACAAGTATCACCATCACCATCTTCACCATCTTCAGTCCCTGCGGGATGGATTCAATTTCCTACGAGTCATACTTATGATAATCAGAGACAAGCTGTTGCGAACAATCCAGCAACAAACGATACAGGAAATTCAACACAAGTATCACCTTCACCATCTTCACCATCTTCAGTCCCTGCGGGATGGATTGAAATGCCTATGAGTCATACTTATGATAATCAGAGACAAGCTGTTGCGAATAATCCAGCTACAAACAATACAGGAAATTCAACACAAGTATCACCATCACCACCTTCACCATCTTCGGTCCCATATGCTGCACCATGGACTCTATCTCCTACGAATCCTGCTGATGATATGCGGAGACAAATAGCAATAATGCATGAAATGGGTCTTGAAAATGATGCTATAAATATAGAAGCCTTGCATATTACTAATGGAGAAGTGCAGGCAGCAATTGAATTAGTACTAAGTGGATTTGGTGATAACTAAAATATTATAAGTTTTGTAAGTAACTCCTTTTAGTTTTAATGTGATACCTTTTTTAAATTAAATATTACATTAAGTATATAAATTAGTATTATCATTTAACTCCCCCATTCATTTTTTATTAATATTTTAGTTTTAATTCCAAAAGAAACTTCCTTAATCCAAGAATATCTTTCATTAAAAAATGTAGTTTAATACTTGAAATTTTTTTAATTTAGATATCAGTAGGACTTATCAATAGGACAGTCTAGATATTGGAAAAAAAACGCTATTGGACCTTCTTAAATAAGTTATCAGGCAAAATTGTATTTCAGTTTAGCGGCCCGAAAGTACCACTTTCCCGACCGGGGCCGGTTTGAGACTGGTAATTTTGGCCTCGCTAGGCAGAAAAGTAGTATAGACACCATGGGAAGTAAAAAAGAATGCCTCAGATTGCATGTAAATTGTCGCCCGAGCCGAAGGAGCAGAGACCATTCTTATTTTACTTCCTTTGGACTTTAATATACTATTTCACTCTACCAAATGTAGATAATTGGTTAAAATATGTATTTGGATTTTATTTATTACGGCGTCTCACCAGTTGTAATGTTATGATAACCAGAAATACTAAGAAATGATAATCATTTTCTTATTTTATATTTTCACATTTTTTACGTAAATTCACAGGTTTTTTATATAAAACTGGTTAGACTGTTACAACTACAAGGAATTAATAGAATATATTGGTAGTTTTGTTAAAATTAGCCGTATTTGCACGATAATTAATTTTCAAAAATCATAGATATATTTTGCTATTTACTTTTGATATCATCGTCAATGAGATGATCAAATATAATTATTTGATGAAAACTGACGGCATTTTAAAACGAGTTTTACGGATATTTCCAGATTAAAAATTGCTTTCATACGAGAAAAGGAATTAGCAGTTTCCTTTTTCTTTCTATTAATAATAATAGTAATAATGTAACATATAATTGTAACGGATGCTTCGTGTAAGTATGACTGTTATTCTAACATTTTCTTTTTTCTAACACAAAAAGTCGATACTATGACTATTTTACTTACGAAACCACTAAATAGTAATACCTACTGAGCTATGTATACCTATGTACATTCATGTGACACTTTTAGTATGTTCACTTTTTTATATTATCGAGAAATCGAAAATTAAACATACGTTCATATTATATACCCTAAAAAAAAAATATTCTTTAGATATAAAACTTTTTGAAAAGTAAATAATCTAGTTGCTTAAAAATTAAAATAATAAAATTATTTCAATAGTTTTACCGAACTTTTTTATACATTATTTTTAAGTGTATATATAAGTACACGTTTTAAGATATTATATATTTATTATCTAAAAATATATTTATATATCTATGTATCTTCATTATACAAACAAAGAAAAACTCGCACTTATCGAGCCTCGAAAGAGCCTCAATAAGCGAAACGAAACACAATTTCACATAAATTGTGCAATGAAAGAATGTTTTTCATCAGTCTCTACACCCACAACTGAATGAAAGTCACATACTTTGGCTTACTGCACTTGCTATTCGTCAGCTTGTTCTGGAATGCAGTCTGAATACAAATGTAGTGGCGCTTCTTATCCATGTATCTATATATATATAAAATAAAAATAGCACAGTTTGCAAGAAATAATAAATTTCAATTGATCGAGATAATAAAAATTGCGAATAAAAATAAAGTGCTTAACAGAATTTAATTAGTTTTTAATTAATTTAATTAGTAAGACCGATATTATGATTGGTCTGTACATTAATTTTTGATGAACAAACTACACTACTAATTCGTATACAATTACCATTCATAATTTAATGAATAATAATTTTTTAATGCAAGAGTGTTGTAGACCTTATTGACTCTCTATATATATAAGTACATTAGATTCGATTGGATTGGTAGTTATTTTGACTATATAGCCCGTAGTAAATAATAATTTGACCCTCAGTAAAGGTGTACTGCGTTCGAGAATACCATATACCAGCTACTTATATGCTGCGTCGTCGGTCGCACCAACTGAACTCAAAGTGCCATGCACTTGCTACACGATTCTTTATGTCCAACCTCAAATTCCAGCCATGGGTGCGCCAGCGACCCGGTCGTTATTATAAGTATAATAAGTATCCACCATCCAATTAATTCGATGTGTATGTATGTATGATCTAAATTATAGCTATAAGTTATTATTATAATGGGAGATTGTCATATAAGACAAAATGATTATCTTGAAAATAGAAAAACCTATATTCTTACACAGGATATAGGAACAGTTAATTTGAATAAGATCAAATCAATATACATCGTTGAGGAAATTATAGGGCTTTATAAATTTTTAATTCTATGAGTTATACCACTTACGTAATGACTAATGTATATAACTTGAAAACAATGGAAATAATTTCAGACCACCCTCAACTCAGTTTGAATAATAGTTTTTCGCTGAATAAGAGGATATACGTATAAAAACGTTATTTCGATATTGCATTGATAAAAATTGATTATCTTTAAATAAATCACTTTGCAAATGGTATAAATTGAAAAAATTTAATTCCAATTTTATTTTGTTTTTGAAGAAAAGATAGATGAAGTGAAATTGAGTTTAAATTATAAAAAAGTGGTGTGAAGGTTGAGGGTTGTTAGTGTGTTCGGTGTTTTTACTTAATTAATTAATTATTAATATTCTTAACAAAATAAATTCTATTTGTTAGTTTTCTAAAAAACTTTTATTATTTTGCTTCTTGTTCAATGAACTTAAGTTTTTATCCATTGTTTTAAACATATAAATTCTTCATTACTGTAAAGAGTTTTTTTTCCCTGATTCGGATGGTATATGTATACTATCGAAACGTCGCAACAATTAGTATTAATAAAAGTTGCTGATGTCTATGATTTCTGTTTCTTTGACGATCACTTTACTTGAGCCCTTTTACACCCTTAACAAAATCAACAAGGAACGATAGCTTTGACATTAATTGAAATTGAGTATTTCTACATTACTTATCAATAAATTCGAATTATAAAACGTATGTTTTTATTTCCTTATGCTACCTAGCTAATACGAGTACGAATATAATTGAAATATCAAACGAATCCAGCAGACTGTGAAACTTGCGATTAGTTACGCAAACACGCATTTTTTACTGATTAAACTGAATAAGGAAATAATATATACTTTTGACTTTGTACAAACAATAACTATCTTCAAAATTGAATCATGATATATAATTTGCAATTATTTTAGTAAAATAAAAAATTTAACCATGTGTTTCAAATCTTTGATCGAAAAAAAAATTTTCTTTTCTCGAATAAGGCTACATCTTATAGTTTTTCGTTGGCTAAGAGTCCAAGTATTTATCCAACTCTTTCGTATTTTTCTTTTAATAATAACGATGTAAAGTGTGTCAATTTTTAATTCGTCAGATTGCTTTTATTCCCCCGATTATATTTTATTAATTATTATACTTATTAACAAAAACCGCACTTTGATCAACTAACTATCTATATATCTTACGAACAATACGTCACATTGTAATTAGATTATTTAGACATATTAATAGTGTTTCGTCTGTGAACCTAAAATAAACTGAGCCTCTGCAATCGATCTGAACTCCGCATGCTCTTGAGCAAGCTCATCAATCCACCTGAGCTCCAGTTGGCTCGGTTACCTTAATTTCCATTTCGAAATCTTTGCATAACAATAAAAGTGTGTTACAAATGGAAACCTTTCTGAAATACTCGATACAATATGTTTGCTATACTTGCGACTGATCCGATACGCTTAATCAACAATTCTATATATATACTCAGGATCTTAGCTGTATCTCAATATAATCGGAAACAAAGTGTAACAAAGGAAACGCAAAAAGCAGCTATTAATATATATGTCAGCTGGAAAAAATGACGCTATAGCTGCACCGCGGCTAATCCCGATTAGCAATCTTACCGACGTCCCTCTCTTTCCCGTCGATTCCGCGGTCTATTTCGGATTCCCGTATAACTGATTAATTCGCCTAAATATAACATGTGGGTGGCAGAGAAGGAGAAGAGCTGACGCGCGCGCGACGCGTAGTCCCAGATAAACCGGCAGTCTAGCGCGCACGTGTGTGTTCTCCATCTCTCTCTCTCTCTCTCTCTCTCTCTCTCTCTCTCTCTCTCGCTGTCTTCCTATACGAATCGTCATTCTCTATCGAGCGCCGGAGACTCTCTCTCTCTCTCTCTGCATTCTAATTCCGCTTTCGAACACATTCTCCGATATCAAGCGTATTACACGCATCGGATGCGTACGTGCACATGTAAAAAATGTATAGATAGCCGTTCCCCAGTCTTTCTCTCTTTCTCTCTCTCTCTCTTTCTCCACGTGTACACAGGTTAGTAGAAGAAAACCCGTAGCAGCCGTTATTCCAGCACGCATATGCCCACCGAGGAGAGACATTTAATCGAATATCCGAGCTCCTTTTCTTCCCATCGCTCGTGCAGTATATAGTAATGGGACAAAGTGTGCGATGTAAAGGGAAAGGAGAAGCTGTGCTAGCGAGCTGCTCTGCACGGACAGGATTCGGAGAGGATATTCTTTCTTCCTTTGTGCAGACCCATCACACGCACACAGGTTACACCGTTATGTACCACCGTGCAGAAGTGTATGTATCCTATAGACAAAATGTAACGTACCGCGGTGTACTTATAGTTGTACAATGAGAGGAGCCTCGGCTTTGGAGTATAGCAGTCCGGGGGCCGCGATTGGGGAGTGTGTCAGGACACTGGCGCGCATATATGCTATAGCAGGGGGAGCGCGAGAGAGAACTGCGCGAGGGGTACGTACAAGAGAGAGAGAGGGAAGGCGAGAGTGTGCAGTCGTGTTATTATAATAAAACTCGTAAGTCCTATATACACCTATATATACGTGTATAAGCTGGCGCGATGGTGGGGTAGTGGGGGGGTTGCTGGGGGCAGCGTAGCACGTGCGCATGGCTCTCGCTATCGCGGTGTGGCGACGGCGGCTGCTTCGGTACCTTTTACATATATATATATATGTATGTAGGTAGTTGCCGCGTCGTCTGGCTCCTCGCGCGTATAGGACACTCGGAGTGTGTAGACGAGTGTGTGTAGTCCTGCGGCATATATAGTGCAGCCGGGATTAAT
This sequence comes from Megastigmus dorsalis, assembly GCA_900490025.1. Lineage (NCBI taxonomy): Eukaryota > Metazoa > Arthropoda > Insecta > Hymenoptera > Megastigmidae > Megastigmus > Megastigmus dorsalis. Next base: position 90,709 of record UELU01144261.1, on the reverse strand, counting down.
CGGTAAAGTACAGTCGCGCGTGTGTGTGCGTGTGCGTGTGTGCAGTGTAGTCAGGGCTCGAATCAATCGGAGTCGTACTCTGTGTAGTTTGACAGTTTATCGCGGCTCTCTGTGTGTGGCAGACGGGTGCTGCAGACAGACAGAGAGAGTGTGCGAGAGCGCGTGCACGCTGTATATATAGGATACACACGGGTATAGGATTATATATGCGGCGAGTACTGCGCGCGCGTAGCTCTGGAGTCGGTGAGTCTGGCTCTGCATATATATATACTTGCACGTAAGCTTCGAAACAGCGAGGAAATGAAAGAAAAGCCCGCAGCAGCAGAAGCGGCGTGGAGAGCCTCTGTGGAAGTGTTGCGAGAGAGAGAGAGAGAGAGAGAGAGCGCGCGGACTGCGAGCTGGCATTGCTGGCAAAAGCCGCGGAGGTGCCGAACCGTAATACCGAGCACACCGAACGAAAAGCTCGCGGCTGAGTAGCGCCAGTTATATAGTTTCGAGTGAGTATTATATAGTTGCCACTGTTCGTTTCCCGTTATAGTTGGTTATCGCGCGAGTGTCGAGCCGCGCGCGACCGAACCTCTCTTTCTCTCTCTTGCACGATTTCTCATCATCATCAGCATTTCTCTCTCTCTCTCTCCCTCTCTCTCACTCTCTCACTCGTTTGGGGGGGTTCGGCGTGCTGCACGGGAAAAACGTGGTCGCCTCGCGATATACAGGCGCACTCGTTCAGAGCGCCTCTTTCGAACGCTCTCCGCCGCTCGGTCCGCTCGATTTTCTTCAAAGTCTTTTTTATTCAATCCGACACGCGCTCAGCAGCAGCAGCAGCGGCAACAACACCAGCAACCACAACAGAGCTTATCGCGCAGAGTCAGGTGAGTGAGCGAGAGAGAAAGAGAGAGGGATTATCTCGGAGGCATTGTTATTAAATTTTTCTCTCTTAAAAATTACGCGTATTATAACAAAACGCGAGTCTAGCGCGTGCACAGTCACATGGCTATATGCATAGGCATCGTCTCAGCAGCGTCGCTATTTTGTATTTAATTATCGGGGGTCACGCGTGTGCTTTAAAATCAACTCTCAATACTATGTACCGCGGGCGCGCGCTTTTTTTTTTTTTTTACTGCCACCGTTTCTTTATTTCTTTGTTATCAGCAACTCGGTTGTTGCAGCGGCAGCAGTGGCGGCAGTATAATATAGTCATTTGACGAGTGTTTGCCTTTGCGTACAGACGAAATTTCGGAGTCGGAGTCCGCAAACAGTACACTATAATACGCGGCCTGCCGCATGGTTCGGCTCGTGACTTTTCATATAACGATAAGACGGAGACAGAGATAGACAGATAGGACAGACGTTAAGAGCTTTTTAAGAGCAACAGCAGCTGCCCGCGTTAAGGTCCAAGTCCCAATAATTGCAAGGCTAATTTCTTAATTGCAGGGCTGCCCACGTCTGTGGAGCCGCGGGCCGCGGTCATTAAGCGCAATTGCGTCCCAAGGAAGAGAACCGCGATGCCAGTGTAGAATATCGATATAAGGAAGGGAAAAAATGCGAGAACAAGCGGACGACAAGTCGGACCACTACGTCGGCTCAGCTTTTTAAAACCTGTTAATACTTATATAGCCGCTGGCGCGAGCGCCCGCGAAACGCATCGCTATAGAACTCGTGTCCGCGAGACAGAACGAGAATAAATACAATATACACATCGCGCAGGATTTGCAGCTTTATCAGGTTCGTTACCATACGATATTCGCTTGTCCGACGTGTGCAGGTATATATAAGGAATTCGATCGGTAATACGCACACGTGCACCTCTTGTGACCCAGATAAACAGCAGCAGCAGCGGCAGCAGTCACGATGACGTACGAGAACGGCAAGCAGCAGCAGCAGGAGCGCAAACAGGACAGCAAGGAAGAGGACGAGGAGGAAGAGGAAGTGGAGCTGAGGGCACTGCAGAGGCGCACGAGGTTCCACGTGAATCGGGTCGACAGCATGGAGGGCCGAGCGAGTCTACTCGGCGAGCAGGAGACCAGAAAGTCCCTGAGGAACATGACCAGGGAGGCACTGCCGAGGCTCGACAACTATCGCAACATACTCAGCATACAGGCGGCACACAGGCCATCCCTCGACGAGCTGCACAATCCCACCCTCGACAAGGTAACATCTTATACTTGTCGCTCCTCTCTGTGCATCGCTGCACGAGCTTTTATATCGTATATTGCAGTGCTGCGGTGTCTATAAGTCACTTCGGCGCCTGTCTCTCTCTCTCTCTCTCTCTCTCGGTGTAAGCGATCTCGATTCTTAATTGTTTTTAATAAGGCGGCCAGTTGACCTGTGCCACCCAAGTACATAAGATCGACGCATGCGGTCTACTTATACGTATATCCCGGTGGCCTAATCAAGCGGGGGCCGCTGCGACTCGAAGATGAGAGAGACCCGCTGCTGCAGCGCTGCAGTGACTAATAGCTGCGATGCTTAATTCGCGCCTATACCGCGCTTACCTCACCTCCTTCCTTCCTTCTTCTTCGGCTCCTCTTTTTTCTCTCTCTCTCTCTCTTCTTTTTATTCCACTTGCCATCCATCCGCGAACGAACCAAACGGAGACGTACAGCTCTCTTATTTACTCCGCGTGCGTCGCGATAAGCCGAGGCAGGAAATTGTTAAAAAAAAAAAAAAAACAAACAAACTGGTCCGCGGAAGGGAAATAAAAATAAAGAAGAAGAGGAAGAAGCGAGAACGCAACAGGTGCCCAAGTTGTGTGGAAAAGGCTTCTGGTTATAGGCTGGCTGGCACATAGGCATGATTAGTCAGTATACATATACACATGTCGGGAACGGAGCGCGCAGCATTTATGCACTAATACGCATCTACAAAACACACAGAGAGAGAGAGAGAGAGAGAGAGAGAGAGAGAGAGCACGATGTGTGTGGGTATAAGCGAGGAGTCGTGCGCTGCGCGCGTGCACAGTCGTAGATGTATAACGTGGAGCGAGCCACTATTGTAATCCCACGAAATTTAATAAAGAGCGCCGCCGCGCAGCTTAACGTCCCCAGGGACGTGTGATACGTAAAGTCATTATATTACGTAAATCGTTATTCTTCATTGGCCGACCCTTCCTCGTACGACATATAGAGTCTCTCGTCGACGAGCTCCGCTGCATCGCTCAAATCATCCTTTCGTATATGCCGCGTTGTCTCGCGCTTAAATCGCGATCGCTGTGCACCTGTACCAGCAGATCTTTCTCCTACATGAAGATTGAACTTTCCTTGTCGCATTTACGCGCGTAAAATTAACAATTATACGAAAGAAAATGACACGTTATCATTTGCTTATTGTTATACGCGCGAGCGCATCTCTACACATGATTGTATATAAGCTATGCGGATATATACGTGGGTAGAACGATTGCACGCTAATGCACGTGATAATTACTTCGTTTTATCAATAAACGATTTGAGCCCGATGCACAAAGTATCTGAAAATTACATACACATAAACGTGGTATATGTGAAGCGATGCGGTGCCTATTAAAGTCATTCAAAGAAAACCGCAATTTTCTATATATGTATATATGAGCGTCGCATACACGGCGGCGGCTATATGCTGCTGAATTGGTATTTGAGATGTAATATTTTGTAATGCATTTCGTTTGATACAGTTTTATCCTGTTATACTTTCGAATATTCGATTGTTATTGCGATCCAATAATTTTCCAGAAAAATCTATACACGTGAGCTTTGCAATTTCTACTTTTAATAACGATCATGAAAGCTTATTGGAAGAAACTTTTATTAGAATGTTCCGAGTATAAGCTGATCGCTTGATAGAACGGTACACATCGAATCTTGTTTTACCTGATGTGATTAAATCATTTGTAGAGGAAAATAACCATGCGTAATAGTAAAAATCCTTGACGGATTTGACCTCAAGATGTTACTTTCTAACGAGAATATTCTTATAAAGCATAAATAACTACAAATTTGAAAGGAAATCGATTCCAAAAGTATAGAAGAGTATGCGCAGCAGTCCAAGTTTATCTAATTTATAGATACACGTTTTGTATGCTTTTAAAACACATTTCCTTTTAATATCACCAATGATATATAGTTTTCGTATAAGACAATGTTTATTCAAAGAAAAGTATTTGTAAATATATAATTGTCATGATTGCAAGAAAAATTTTAAGCACAATTCATAAACTCTTTTCTTCTTTTATATAACTGTAATCTACGTACGGTATATTCATTATTACATCAGAATAGAAAAAGTATAGTTTAGCGACGGCCAAGTGTGAATGAACCAACAGCGGTTTTTTTTTTTCATATTATTTTTATATACATAATGTTATCAGTACAGAATTTCACGATTGTCAAATGAAAGACGCATAAATTCGTACGGTATACAATGAAACACGCCGAATTACAAGCAATGGAAAAAAAAAACTTGTGTTTGCAGAGCACAGCGCGCAACGTTGCAGCGGGCGATCAACTGCATACAAAATTGGCCGCCACAGGTATAAAATTCGGATGGATTCAGGGAGTTCTCATACGATGTCTTCTAAACATATGGGGTGTTATGTTATTTCTACGACTCTCCTGGGTCGTAGCGCAAACGGGAGTCGGTAGGTATATTAAATAAACTCGTTCGACGCACACGCACAGCTGATGATACATACATGAAAACCAAAATATGTGGCTTGCGATTCGCAGGGGAAGCGATCCTACTGATCCTGACGACGACGGTGGTGACGACGATAACGTCGCTCTCCATGTCTGCGATCAGTACGAACGGTCTCATCAAAGGAGGTGAGTCAATTGGTATTTTTTAATACAACACGCACGCGAAGAACGCGTAACTTTTCAACCCGTATATGAAATAATTTTCAAGCGAGTTAAGGACGGCTAAATTATTTAGCGCTCTAGTGCGAACGATTGCAAAAAGAAGTGTAACAATCGATAACCGAGTACATATACTTTTGCCCCTTCGTTTTGCGCAGTTTTTTTCGAAAGACACATTGTTTTTCGTATACTCAAAAGTAGCCTCCGGGAAATAAAGACGGCTCAGCAATAATTAAGTCAAATCAGCGATATTCGCTCGTTACGTATTACCTACTGAAATACGATCGTGCGTGAGTGAGTCCATATGTACACTCGCGTAAAGTGCAAATTCTTCTTTGCACTTATATATACGTCGATTAATGTCCTTCGAGTCGTTGCCAAGAAGCGAGATTGATATAACAAAATTTAATTTCTTAAGTGCTGAAAATTTGCATGGATTATGATGTCCAGGTGTTATACAGCTCGCTTACTCACACTTGTCATTAAAAGTCCAAAGTAAACAATCCAAAGTAAGATAGTGCAAAACTATACATATGTGTATCAGATTGATCAATTCCTTTAGAGAGCTATAACGACGACATCCAATTAATTCGATTTTTCCATATCACAATTTCAATTATAGTTTCATGATACTCACATCGCTCAAATATAGTATACCCCTTCCTTAAAAAGACGATAAAACATTTTTAGCCTCATTTCGCAAACGTGTATGAATATATGCATGGAAATAAGTAAACATACTCGTGAAAACGTACGTGCGAAAATGCGCCTGGCGATACGCACATGGTATATATCCTCATTCATAAGCATGAGCCATATTAAAATTCCTCTGCGCGATATTAAGCCATCTTGCCTCCATTTAATAAGAAAATCCATGGGGTTTTGATCATTAATACTTTAGTTAATTATTCAATGGTCCATCACAATTAAAGTAAACCATTCTTGTTCATTATGCAATCGGAATAAGTTGATCTCTGCTATATATACTTTCACAACATTCAATATATACGCACAGTTTAGAGTTCACGCGGGTCTCGTTTAGGTATAAAATTTTTCTCAAGAGACACGTTCCATTTATACAAATATATTCCGTAGTATTGAGTTTCATCTCATTGGCTTGTGAAAGTTCGGCTACGACGTAAACGCGGCATTTTCTAATTATAACGCCAGCCGGCTCATCGATTTTTTTCGTATATAAATAATTAAATTATTCAAAACGATTTCAATGAGAATACGTTCGTGACAGAGGCGATCTAATAAAATACAAAATGAGAGAAACACCAGCGTGTATTTTCCAATTTCAATGATAAGCCTATCTCAACTCTACATATTGATGAAAATCAATGCACACATATAGTTCCAGCTCGAAAATATGTTTACTTCCTCGACTATTAATATTTACACGGCCTTTGGACACTGCCAAATTTCAATTCAATCAACACTTTTTCAAATATAGACCTAACATATAATAACAATATCTGATTATCGCATATAGTTGTGTAATCTGGATTGAGGATGGACGTTCTCTCTTATCGCGGGCAGTTAAACCGTAAACGTGTAACTGCAAATTATAATTTCGAAATGCGAACGATATGTCCGTTATCAGGTGGGACGTACTACATGATCTCGAGGTCGCTCGGTCCGGAATTCGGCGGATCGATTGGGTTGATTTTTTCACTGGCCAACGCGGTCGCCTGCGCCATGTACGTCGTCGGCTTCTGCGAGAGTATGGTCGACTGCCTCAAAGTATACGACGCCTGCATCTTCAACTGCGACAGCAGCGACATAAGAGTCATAGGTACACCTCGACATATGTTATTGTTTTTTTTTTCCTCGGCTATACTTCGTTCTCCTGCAGTTATAATGCACCGATCGATATTTCCTATATAAAAACCAATCTCGTCCGTTTGTGGATTCATACAGGAGTCATAACGATAGCGGTGCTACTACTGATCGTCATGGTGGGCATGGAGTGGGAGGCCAAGGCTCAGCTTGGTCTCCTCGTCATTTTGCTCGTGGCCATAGCCGACTTTTTCATCGGATCTATCATCGGACCAAAGAATGACCTCGAAAAGGCCAAAGGCTTTGTAGGATATAATGGTACGCTGCAAATATAATATTATAAACGCTCGAGATGGTATAATTGTTACAGTCTATGTTAATGTAAATTATGTCGGTACTGTGCAGTCGAGCTGTTCAAGGAAAACTTTTATCCAGACTATCGGACCAGCGAAGGCACCTCGCACAATTTCTTCTCGGTCTTTGCCATCTTCTTCCCGGCCGCTACCGGTATCTTAGCCGGGGCTAATATATCCGGCGATTTGAAGGTAAAATTTTCAAACTAGCCGCACAGATTCGACCTCGCACGCGAGTATAAGCTTTCTTTTGATGCTCGAGGTGAAATTCGCAGGACCCGCAAACGGCGATACCTAAGGGCACACTACTGGCGATCCTCATAACAACGACGTCCTACTTAATGATGGCGATAATGGTGGGAGGTACAGTGATGCGCGACGCCACCGGCAACGTCACCGATCTCATCGACGTTCTCAACCAGTCTATGAAATCCGATTTCAATAGCTCATTGATCTCCGTCTTCCCGGAAGCTCGTCCTAGAAACTGGAGCGCTTATGGGACGGATTTCAACTGCACCGCCAAACAATGCCAATACGGAAGTTCCAACAGCTTTCAGGTATAATTCTACATCCCGTGATAATTGCCTTGTACAATTATGATAGCTCGAAATCGAAGTAGTGTTATACACATATAATTGCCTCTGTGCGCGTGTTTATGTATACGTCATGATTATAGGTGATAGAATTGGTTTCTGGCTTCGGACCGTTTATCTACGCGGGCTGCTTCGCTGCAACACTCTCGAGTGCTCTGGCTTCCCTTGTCTCGGCGCCAAAAGTATTTCAAGCTCTCTGCATGGACAAGCTGTATCCCGGAATAAGCTGGTTCAGCGGTGTGGAGGGAAAGGAGCCCGTTAGAGGATATCTCCTCACTTTTATCATTGCCGTTGCTTTCATTCTCATCGGTGAGTGTTCTTCTTATATAGGGGGTTTGGGTTGGGTAGAATTATTTTCATTCCGTATTTCGGACAAATTTTATCAATTTTTTTTTTAATATTATTTTGTATTTTTAAGGTGAATTGAATGCCATAGCTCCGTTGATATCGAACTTCTTCTTAGCGGCCTATACCCTCGTGAATTTCAGTACTTTTCATGCTTCTTTTACTAAGCCGATCGGTTGGCGACCGACATTCAAGGTACCACATACTTTTTACCTATTTTATTCGTAATCTATGTTAACGCTGCTCAAGTAACATTTTTTATTTCATGCTCTTTTTAGTACTACAACATGTGGCTAAGCCTGGCTGGATCGATCCTATGCGTAGCTGTAATGTTTCTTATTTCATGGTGGACTGCACTTATAACATTGTCCGTTGTTCTTGCCCTATATTTAGTAGTTTGTTACAGGAAGCCTGGTATGTTTCTATATTATGCACATAAACCAATTTATATAACAATGAAATCTGTATTAAACGCTTATATTTACAAATATTTAAGACGTGAATTGGGGATCGACTACACAAGCCCAAACGTACAACAATGCCTTAACATCGGTACAACAATTAGATAGAGTGGAAGACCACGTTAAAAACTACAGACCACAGATTCTCGTGCTGACGGGAAAGCCAAGCTCGAGATCGTCGCTTCTCGATTTCGCCCAGCATATTACAAAAAATCAGAGTCTCTTAGTCTGCGGTGACATAGTGCAGGTAAGCCTGGGCACAAATTTTCCCAATCATTTAAACTGGAGCACTTTGAATTCGAGGTTGTAGTAAAAGGTGGAATTTCATATTTTTAGAGCACTCTGCCCCATAAAACTCGTGCTATGATGTTATTGAAGACAACGTCATGGCTAAGAACGAATAAAGTGAAAGCATTTTATTCGGTAGTCGATGGCGCAACTTTTCAAGATGGTGCAACTTCCCTCATGCAGGCTTGTGGACTCGGTAAAATGCGTCCGAACATTTTACTAATGGGTTACAAACAGGATTGGGCAACTTGCCCGAGAGAAAATCTAGTTATGTACTTCAACGTAATGCAGTAAGTTGAATTTATATACTTTTTTTGCCTCTCTCTCTCCCACGCGACTGCGTTTCAAACCATGTAGTATATAAAAATCAATGATGAAAAAGTGAATCGTTATAAAATTATACAGCTACAATTCTTATTAATAAATGAAATACAATTTTCTGCTTTTGAATCAAGTAAAGCACTGGATATGCACATAGCAGTAGCATTATTAAGGATGAGCGAAGGTTTGGATTATGAGAATGCCGAGGAGGATGGTCAAGAATCTCAGAAAAAGCCTAGGCTACCGCCAAATCAAAGCTTTTCCCAACTTAGTCAAGGTAAAAAACCACAGATTCTCAAACGCGACGCAACAACTTTTTAAATTTTTAACGATTGATATACAATAACGTCATACGTAGCAAGCAGTATTTCGGATGTGTCGATGCCTGGCAGTCCGACACCAAGACGCGGCGACAAGGCCATCAACGACAGTCCAAATGCAACCAGTACTTCGACGAATCGCGAGGAGCGTAGCGAGACCCAGAGCCACTTTATCGGCATACCGAAGGACGTCTACAATACCCTGAGCAAGTTTCAGAAGAAACAGAAAAAGGGCACTATCGACGTCTGGTGGCTCTACGACGACGGCGGTCTCACGCTCCTATTGCCTTATATCATCAGCACCAGGCGTAATTGGTCAAATTGTAAATTACGAGTATTCGCTTTGGCTAATAGGCACAGCGAGTTAGAATACGAGCAGAGAAGGTACCTTATCCATTAACATCCTATTCACTTCAATTTACCAGATTAATAGAAACATTGTTTAAACGCGGCTATACTTACTCTTTCTTTTTTTTTCTTCTGTCAGCATGGCGAGTTTACTGTCCAAGTTCCGAATAGATTATTCGGCGTTGAAAGTGATATCTGGTATATCGAAGCCGGCGCAGCCGCAGACCCTGACCTTCTTCGAATCGCTTATAGCTGGTTTTCTAGAGGATGATCCTAGTAACAGTTCTGGAGTTGATGACAGTATGTAGATCCTTTTATGAATCGTTCGTGCACTCAAGTTTATAAGATAAAATAATGATTGAATTTTACTATGATTGGTTGCAGGTAGTATTATTAAAGAATCGGAAAGATTAGCCATGAAAGAAAAGACAAATAGGCATTTGCGTCTACGGGAATTGCTGCAGGAGAATTCAATGGACGCAAACCTCGTTGTCATGTACGTATACTTTAAGATTCTCATCGATACAAATCAATGGGTATTCGTTGGTAATTGCAGTGTAAATTAAATACCGGAAATGTTTTTAGGACTCTGCCGATGCCGAGGAAAGGCGCAGTTTCGGCACCTCTTTACATGGCATGGCTCGAGGCACTTACGCGAGACATGCCACCTTTCCTCCTCGTACGAGGAAATCACACATCCGTTCTGACATTTTACTCATGACGTGCTTACCATATACGAGATGTAGCCACTAACAAAACAAGATTAATTTTTTATATACTAACATGTGTCAGTATAAAAACACGCCTTATGTAGGGGCAAAAACAATCATGGCCCAAAACAGAAACGAAACATTAAGTTAATTTTGTCATCGATGTTAAATGAGATCCGTTCCACTTTTGAAGATTTTAATATCGATCGGTCTCGACCGCAGGGATATTAATCTTTTCAGATACACTGAAAGACTTACCCCACATCCCCCCAAGTAAAAGAAGAGGGAAATCGAAAATTTTTCCCCACATTGTACAGATATTATTTGGATATGTGTTTGCAGATATATTTTTTTACTATAGTTCTAAGGAGGCCATTTTGTAACTATTGATAAATTATTTTTTTTAACTGTAACAAAGGAGGCATCAAAACATTAACAAAGAATAGATGCGTATATATACTTAATATATACATTTAGGGTCTATATCTATTTTAGTACAAGTTTGCCTTGAAAGTTGAAACGTACTGCGTATTGTATCAATACGTTATTAATTAATAAGCTACATTTGTAACATGCATCATCGTTTTTAATAAAATGTAAAGATTAACAAAAAAGAAAATAATTTTTAAATATGTTCTGTGGCTGAAACTTGTTTTTAATAAAAGGTTTTGTTCTCATGACGGCTTGGTAAAGTAATTATGGTTTTTTGCGTTTCAAATGTGCACAGTTATTTTTAATCGACTTTAAATTTAAATTGATTGTTTTAAAAATTAATAATTTTCATAATTTAGATCCGCAAAATTTTTTATAGGTTTTGAAACAATCTTTCAAATGTATAAATAATAAGAACTGAATATCAAACAATTGTTTAATTCAAGCTTTTGATCTTTATCTAATTTAAAAAATAGATGAGCTTGAAAAACTTAATGTTGGTAAAACAGATCGCTTCAGCGTTCACTTACCAGCTATCCACTATTTATCTGTTGATTCTTATATATACTTTGGTAATTATTACCCGATAAGTTCCATAACATAAAATGAAATCTTTGCTGCTAATTATAAAGTATAGAAAATCCAATTCAAAATACCAATTGATCCTGTTCTTATTATTAAAAAAGATAGTTCAACAAATTCTATTGAAATAATTTCTTACTAAACTAGTCTACATCTACTGTTTGACTTTTCTCCTTAGTATGGCAAATAATTTTTTTTAACTGTTCCGAATCGTAAGAGATCTAGTCTTTATTTTTAATATAATATTTGTAAGCTTTAACGGTATTATTGATTTATTACTTTATCTAAATTTGTTCAATTAGTCATCTTGTTTTTTTTTTTTTTCTACCACTTATTTCCATATAGAATATAGAAACTTACCTATAACAATCACTTAAAATCTTTTTAAAATGATTGTCAGGTGCGTATACAACGCATAGCTTGCGTACACATGTATGTAATAGTACGTTTCATCAGTTTACGCGCGCGCAATTCTTGATAAGTTATATATGTAGCACAAAGTAATATAATTTTGGAAACTTTCAGTTTATGATTAGTAACGTAAACAGGCCTGATATAATTTAATCCATTTAAAAGCAGAATTAGTTGGTGACAAGTAATCCAGAATAAGATACGCCTCATTCTCGATTACCCATTACTCGGCGGATATCAAGGACCAAATTCTCTCAGAAATGGAAGAATCGGCTTAGTTGGATACTGTCTGACTCGTGACATTCAAGTATTTCTAAAGCGTGTGAGTAATGATTTTATTTTCGAAATCAGTATATTTCTAATTATAAAAGTAACAATTAAACGGTGTCAGATCTTAAGAAATAGTAATAACAAAATATTTGATTCGACTCTTCTTTGAAACATGCATAATATTAAAATAAAAAATTTATTCATGAGAATCAATATCTTAATAAGTATTTTTTTTATCAGCAAAATTCCGTTTCTCCCAAGCAGAATCATAAAAAATTATCAGGCATATAGGTTTATCTTACAAAAGCTGCTGCTAATTGTTTCGAGATATGCAAGGCTAAACTCAAAATTGGGTCGTAACACTTTGATAATCATGAGGATATAAAGTTTAAGAAATTCACAATTAATAATTCTCTTACAAAGATAATTTTTCCATTTATAGCAAATATTTATTATACATTTACATTCCACCAAAAGCATTGTAGCTTTTTATTTATAGTAAAATATATTTATTAGAATTTTAGATATAATTTGTTCAATACATATTATTATTATATACAGCTCATAGAGCCAACATTTAATATATTTTTTATAAACAATCCAATCTATACAGTACGATCTTCGTGTTCTGCTGAGCGTCACGACCTTGGTACTTTTATACTGTTGCAATGAGAAAAAACGTCTATTTTAATTCTTTTTTTGTTCTATTGACAAATCTATATAAAAAGTATAAAACACAATTATATATAAAATCTACTTTCAAAAAACTAAAAAGTATACACTATATAAACAAAATTAAATACGTCCTTACACTTTGACAGTAAATTACTGTCATTCTAAATTTTCAATGTAATTTGTAATACGTCCTAAACAGTACACGACATAAAAATACCATATTCGTGAATGTATAAGTAAATATAATTTTTTTTACAGATGCATTTCTTTATACTTATTTCGTTTCCTTTCTATTGTCTCATTGATTGAGAAACTGCGTAACGTGTGAACGATTCTTAATATCTTAGTAGTTCTCTTTAATTCACGTATGATAACATTGTAAAAAATGTTTCACTTTTTTCTCCAAACTGATAAAAGTATTTACGTGTAAGTCGATTGACGTATCCCTATTCACGTCACTGTGGGTGTCTCCGAGTATAAACGGTTGCCTACTGTGACGGGGAACCGCTTGACACTTATATAGAGATCTCGCATATTTTTTAAAAAATACGAAAGATTACTAGTGGCTTAATACATTTTTACAAATCGGTGGAGAACCACTTCAAAAGATTAACTATCAGTCTTGAATGGATTAAGGAACAGTCATATAAGTGGATTGAACTAAATCCATAAAAATGAAATTCATGTATATTTATATAGTGTATTGACCTATTAAAAGAAAAATTTAGATGGATGTAAAAACCGTATTTGATTTCATACGTATTTTTACATTTTTTAAGTTTCTCTTATGAATTGCTACTATTCGATTTACAAGTACGATCGAGTTCAATTTTGCATGCGAACATCAAAATTATTCCTCGATTTCTTTTCTCTTGGAAATGTTTTTTTTTTCTGCTTTTATATCGTCGATTATAAATGCAGCTTCGCTGAACTATTTATATTCACCAGTGTAAAAATTCTTTATTCATATAACATTTATAACAGTAAGTGTAAAGTAATAATAAAGTATGTTATTGGAATTAAAAGAGAAATTCAAAGATTTTATTACAAAGATGAATAAACATCATACCATTATTAGAGCGGAAAAAGATAACATTTAATTTAATAAAAATTAAATCGTCCATGAAAATATTAAAGAAAAGGAAATAGAATGTAAATTATATGTAACAGTAGATGTATGCCGAGTACTGTAAGACTTTGGTTTTAATTCAGCGAACTTTTTCGTTATAAAAAGGTGACGAGGTTAATTTTTTCCATAATAATCGTAAACTTAATATTTTTCAGGTCTGATCCTCTATCTACTTAATGTTTTTAAAACGACGTCAGGCGTTCCTTTTGCTAAAATTTGACGGCTTGCAGTAATCGGTCTGTATCTGCTTCCACACCTATTTAATACGGTGATAAAGATCGAATTTCATTTTATCAAAGATTCCATTGGGTTATTTGGGTTAATATTCTTTAGAATTAATTTTTGATCTAAAACATTTTCATAAAAACGAACGCCGTTGAACTGAAACCAGAACCGAAATATTCAAACGCTTGAAATCTGACATATATACGTTCGCTTTGCTTTAAAACAATATCAGTGCAGCCGAGCGCAATTGCGAAAATCCAAAGTGAATGCAACTCTCGCCGCGATACCTTTTATCGTTACTTACTCGAGATATGAAATCAAACGCTTTTAAACGACAAACTTTTTTATCGGACGCTCAAAGTCGCCGCGCACGAATTCAATTTCTTTGAATCATTCAAACGATTATCTACATCCAAATTGTCACCTGTATATAATACCAAATGAAATTCTCATTCAATCTAAAATAATGCAATATACTTTCGAAGCTAAATTTCGCAGCGATATACTATAAAAAATCCCATACTATTGCTCGGCAATGATATCCACGTTACTCAGACGCAAAACAACAATTTCCCTCTCATTCGCAACTAAAATACCAAAGTCTACCTTCTAAGCCGTACATATCGTTACACCTTACATTGGCATATATATACTCTGTTATTTTTTGCTCCACCCATAGAAAATTCGTTCCGAGTATTTATTCACGTGCAGGCGCGCGTAATAATATCTACATACAAACAGAGCAGGAGCAGCAGCAGCAGTAGCGATTAGCGAGTTCACGATGAGATGGAAACGCCCCTGAGATTCGGAATGTGGCTCTCGCGCATAATACACGACTTGCCCGCATTGTTATCAGCTTCCACAGAGAATCAGTTATTTATTTTCTCTCTCTCTCTCTCTCTCTCACTCTCTCTCTCGCCCTGAAAGAGGCACGTATAGCTATATGCACCCACGAACACACAGAGAGCAATGAAAAATTTCCATGCGTTTAGGTCTCTGGGGGGAACGGGAGCGCGAGCGGGCGTAATGTACACAGCCTGCGATATTATTCGGAGCAGCGAGAGCGTACAAGCAGTCAGGGGGGCGTCAAACGAAAAGAATTCGTAACGCGCGCGATCCTGTAAAAAATTCAGTGGACAGCTCTCCACGCGCTCTATCCGCCCGCTTCCCGAGATCGCTTTACATAATTCAGTCCACCTTTTGGCCTAGTGGGTTACATCTCCCGCGGCTCCGTGTGCAGGTGCAACGGAACACACAGAATACGTAGACGTATAGGTAGAGGACAGGTCGACCCACGTCGACAGGTAAATATATAGTGGCATAGTGCAGAGCGGCGCAGGCGCGTTTACGAAAAGGTCGACTATACCAAATTATAGTTCGCTCCGCGGCACGCCGGCACCGTCCACTATCGAAACGGCCGTCGCAGCAGCAGCAGCAGCAGCACCAGCACCAGCAGAGGTGCACGTCTCGATTATAAGAAAGAACCTCTGGCAGGCGCTGCGGTCCGTGGAGATCGGAGCAGCGAGCTGGCAAGGGGCAACGGCAGGAGGCGCAACACTCGCCGTACCACGGCCGCTCACTCGCTCGCGATCGCTCCGGCTCGCGTACATTCTCGGGCCAGCACCGCCAGCAGTCAACACCAGCTAGTACAATAGAGACGGAGAAAGAGAGAACAGCTCGGCCGCGGAGCTGATCGGTCTATACGCTCATCGTCCGCGCGCACACGCTCTCTCTCTCTCTCTCTCTCTCACACTCACACTCGCACTCGCACCTTCCTTCTTTGATGCATAGGTATACGTATACGTATGCCGTAGCGCGCGACATACGCCAGGTCTGTCTCCATCTCTCTCACTCGTAATTCGGCTCTCCAGCAATTTGCTCGCGTCCAGTGTGTTAGTGCGCGCGCGCGGCTCGCTCTGCGGAGTAGAGAGAGATAAAGAGTGAGAGAGAGAGAGAGAGAGAGAGAGAGAGAGATAGAGCAGGTATAGCATGCCGTGCAGTGCAGCGCGTCTATAGCTCAGTGAGGAGCGAGCGGCCAGTCGCAGGAGCCGCTGCCACCGAGTGCTGCTGAGTTGTCGCGAGTGCATCGCCTCGTATACATACTTATACACACAGAGACACAGAGCGCGGAAGAGTAATAATATATTTTATATGCACATTCGGGCGCGCGGCTACTCACTCGTCGTCATGGTAGCGTGTGTTGTGCTCGAATAAAAAGCTGGAGCCGATGTGAGCGTGCGACATCGACGACGACGACCACGACGACGACGAGTCTAACCTGTGGATCGGCGGCCTGGCGCGCTCTCCCGTCTCTCTCTCTACCACCTATACCGCAGCGAGTGTGCGAGAGAGTGTCAAAAGGGGAGAAAGGGGAGGGGAAGGAATAACACCGTGTCGATGCCGCTCTTTCTTTGTCCGTCGGCGCAGGGAATTCCCGGGGATAAATTATGCCCGCTGCTGGTCTCAACAACGTCGTCGCTGCTGATACCGCTTTTGGGGACCTCGCCGAGATAACGACCACGACGACGACGTCGCTTACAGCAGCTCTCACGTTCGTTCACGGTAAAAAGAGAACCTTCCATATATACCTCTATTATATGCTCCTCGCGCGCGCGCGCGCGGTTTCACAAGTTTCACCTTGGTAGCACATATACACACGTATATGTATAACGCACACGTGTGTAGGTGAGCGCGATGTTAAACGTCGTGTGTTGTACCTTCAAAATCTTACCTTCTCCGTTATCAAGGCGATCGGAGTGTGTGTCTGTATACGAGAGGTCACGGATGTATATTCTCTCTTTCTATCGTATCCCTCCCACTACTTTTGCACGTATGTATACAAGCATTCGATAGTTGAGTTCACCCGAGTTATAATTGCGTACTTGTATATGTACATTATACGTGTACGATTACAGGTGATCGAACGTTTGGAAAATCATCGATGGCGATGTTTGTAAGCTTGTTGGAGGGGTTTACCATTGGTTGGCTCTTTAAACTTTTAAAGCATAGCTGAAATAGTTTCTTTTTTCGTTTGTATTTTCGTTCGTCGCGCATCGGGTATTTCTTTTATTTCAGCTGGATGAACGGGGCAAAAGTTAATTGTCATTACCGCTGCACTCGTAACACGATTAATGCGTCATAAAAAAAACCAGCGAAAACGTTCGTACTCGCATTAGCATGTCATCTCTCGAAAAAAAAAAAAAAAAACGAAATCATTTGCTTTTTTTTCTCCTTTGATTACCTTGACTCTTCTTTTGTCTATATAATCACGTAAACAATCAATGTTCCCTCAAACTTTAATCAGCGCACGCCGCGACTTTTAAGCGCGATATGCAAATTTCGCAATTTCAGACGTTTTCTCTCATTACTCGACCAACTGGCGGCATTGTCTTGGGTCGCGCGCAATTTCGCAATGTCCATAGAAAGATCGCGCGTTATTTACCTACAGGCCAGGTATAATTTTTTTGTTAAAAAGGAGAGAACAAAAAAACTGGCCCGAGCTCAGTGCATTCAGAGCGTATAAGGATAGTTTACCCTCCTCGCGCGCTCTTTTTCTTTTTGTTAACCTCTCGCGCTATAGCTGTAAACAAAGAAGCTGCGCGCGGAGAGCAATTGCGCGTGTAAAACTATTGACTCTTGCGATAGGATAGATCCCTCGATTTCTCCGAATTGGAAGCGTCTATTATAATATTGACCTTCGATGCTCGAGGATTCGCTTGCCTTTACGACTAGAATTTTTAGATTCTCATCTTACTGCGGCTAAAAGGATCACTTTCACTGACAATGTCTGATGGAAACTTGGAAGCGCTCGATAGGAAAGTTTTATCGTGGAAGTAAATTTTCATCGTTATTTAAATTCATTGTGCAATTATGTACCACAAAAAGTAATTTTAAAGCTGCGGATAATCGCGAGGCTGTAAGCAACGAGCAAACTTTAGATTGGCTAGTCACGAGTTAAATTATACGAAACATTGCAAATTAATCGATTAGCACCCGTGAGCGTGTCTAAAAAATAATGAGACTGGATACGGCAATCGACATCTGGCAACATTGTGTTTACGCTATATACCAGCGTCAGCTGGTGAGCTGAGTCATTTATTCAGATTTAACACCGCGCGAGGAGCGCATGATAATAAAGAATTAAGACTCCTTGCACTCCTATATGGAGAACACGGAAAAGCTAATGAAAATCTGATTGGTAAGGGATCGACGTCGTAGTCGTATGGTTGACTTGTCGTTGCCAATCAACAATTGGATCGTTCCATAAAGAGCTAACGCTAGGATCGAATGCTTCCTCGTATTTAAATTCTATACCCTACCGATATGTTTGTACCAAATCCATTCAAGAGTCCAAGATCGTGTTATTTCCATCTTTTGCCTGTCGGTCTATATCGGACAGTTTTAAAAGAGGGTCAAGACGGCAGAGTCAGAGCAGCTATAGGCAGCTAAAGGAAATTTCAGTTATAATGAGTTTCTGCATTGCTATCACGACTGAAAAAGTGTATGTCCTCGATGGTGTATTTGGCTTCTCAAGGCGACGCTTCGAAGGAAACTTATTAGCGGTTGATAAAAAAAAATTAAACGTCTCGTGTCGCACTTTAGACACACGCGCGCGTATACGATTATTACTATTCACAATTAAATGGATATTAGATGAATCTCGCCGATAATTTAACTGTGAACATAAGAATCCATCATTGTTTGAAGCCCGCAAGATGTAATTATCGGAGAAATATGCGGAACCCCTATATATTCTCCGACCCGCAAATTCTGAAAGCAACGGCCTTTGAGCATTAGCGATGCAGCTCGTTCGAGGAGCGCAAATGAGAGGAAACAGCATTATTGCGAGGCGGCACTTTGACTGCGAGCGCACTCCTACACGAGCTATATATCTTTAAACTCGCATATATTATGGATTCCGCTCGGAATACGTTCAAAGTAGTAACGAGCTAATGTAACATTAAAATCGAATCATCGTTAAATCTCGTCGTCGGGGATATACGCGAACAAAGGGCAACAACCTTTTTTACCGCATCCAATTGAAGCGAAGTCGCAATCTCGGAAACTACTTTTCCAGGCGCGCGGGTGTCGTAAAAAAAAAACACAGAGTCCGTTGTCCGTGCGCCGCTCTCGAAAAATTTGAATGGCCTCTCACAGGCGCTCTCCTTTGTCCCATTCTTCGTTTTTTTTTTCTTTCTCGCGGACTCGGTGCGGGCGCAATAGAGGGAAAGAAAATATAGCTGTCCATCAGAGTCTCGTACATAGCCGCGCGAGCCGAGTACTTATATACAATATATACAGGACAATGTTAGAAAGTTGCTGCGGCGGCGGTGGCGGCGGCGGCCGCTGACTCATCCGCACTGGCAGCAGCAGCTCCAGCAGCAAGAGATGCCCCTAGCGGAACGAAGCTAGCGCGAAAAACGAGAGCGTTCGCGGGACAGCCGCAGCCTATAGCCCCAGAGGTGGAAAAAGTGGAAGGCTAATGCACCTCTTTTGTTTTATACTATAGAAATGCATAAAGAAACTCCGCGAGAGAGAGAGAGAGAGAGAGAGAGAGAGAGAGAGAGAGGTATAAAAATGCACGAACGGCAACAAACAAAAACGCGAGGGAGAGACAGATATAATGAATATAACACGTGTGCGTGTGTATACGTGTGTTGCAAGAGAGCGTAGAGTTGCACATGTATACATTGTATAGTTGGGAGTTGTTACGGAAGTTGTTGATTGTCGACCCTGGAAAAACGGGTTTACGCAAGCGACAAGCCCCGCAGCAGCAGCAGTGGCAGGAACATCGCTCTCTCGGTCAGTTATGCAAAAATCCCCTTTCTAACTCTTTGGCCGAGCGAGCAAAAAAAAAAAAAAGAAGAAGAAAAGAATCCTGCACCCGTTGCAGCACTCGCGCGCATCTATATAGATAGATATTGTAATGTATATAGCTAATCATAATACTGCCATGCTCGAGAGACACTCGAAGATGCGTCATTAGCGTCTCGGTGTGTATATATGTGTGTTCGCCGCCGAGCACATTATACAATATGCTTTTGTCAATGGCTTTATCTAAATCTGCCTCTATCATATCTTTGGCTTATTACCGCGGCGGACGTCCCGACGACTATAATCCTTTTAAACTATTCAAAAAGACGTGTGCTTCTGCTGTGTGCGAGCTGGCTTTATCGATTATGCGCGACACTCGATCTTTTCCTTTAACAAGACAATACCTTTTTTTTTCCTATATATTCTTGGATTCTTTGTATCTTTCGCGCATAAAAGAGTGACGTTTGCTCGAGTGAAACCCTAATGCGTGAGGTAAATTTACAAAAATATTCTGTTGCAATACCTAAGCAAATTTCGTGCTATTCTATAATATTGGCGTGTTACGGTTATTGAAAACCTACTGGCATTGATACAATTTTGATATAAACTAATATTTAAAGTGTTATCAGAGCGATAAAGTTTCGGTAAGTTATTTAGAGGATGTCTGCTCTTATACGTTAAACATTATCTTCCTGAAAGCTAGTGAATTCAAGGTTGATTTGAACAAAAAAAAATAGAAGAAAAATATGTTCACGCTTACTGCGGCGAATTTTATTAAGAACTTCATAAATATGTAATTACGCGTAATTTTTATTAAAATTTAATTTATTTATTTATCTGATGATATTAAAAAAACGCTTTAACTGTCCATTGTTAAAAGTGCACACGGTTTTAAAAATTAAATTCATTGCTGCTATACCTTTTTCGCTAGAAAAATACGAATATTTCTGAATAGGGAAAGGAGAATATTTCAACGTAACGTTAACTATACCGAAGCAGCGAAAGTTGGTCTTGATTATAAAGTTTTCGCAACCGCAATTGTCGTTTTCTTATTGCACGAAATGGTACACCCACGTAGAACTTAATTCCTTTCGACCAAACTGAAAATTGAGAATCGTTCATTTGAACTAATACCATATATCTTCTTCTTTATTTGCTGCCGTTGAGCGATAATAATTTACAAATGCACTTCCGATTGCCCGTGAGCGCGTAATAAAAGGCCGCGTTACACAGAATGAGGAAATAATTAGTTGTATTGAATTGTTTTAAGCTGCACATTAAAGTAAAATACAATATGTTAAAACATGCAGCTAATCCATAATGAGCATGCAACCTACGTAACGTCGAGTCGAACAAATGTACATCTTATCTATAAATATATAATAGAACATTTCCCGTGTGTCGAGTATGAAAATCGCACTGAAACTTTGGTAATTGGTTTTTCCGAGTATGCAAAAGAATTTTTTTTTTATCGGGTCACTATATATGTCAAAGAATTTTCAACTAGTAAAATCTGGTTCTTGATTTTTTCATTCCACAAAGTTTCAGCTAATGTTTTTCTCGATCGAAACGCGGTATCCAACCTAAAACATAAGCTTTAGTTAGTCAAAAAAACGTGTAATTAAATTGTAATGTATATTTTCAACACTGCAGTATCTAATTTTCGAGACAAAATAAAAATAGGACCAAGTTATCCAATTCTTTTACATAATGCCTGTATATAAAACCTTAAAGTTTTTTTCATTTTAACTATCATTTGTCTACAGCCGTTAGCAGTAAAATTTTTTCAACTGAAGCAATATAACTTTATTTTTATTACAATTATTTATATAATAATTTTGTCAAACTAATTAGCATACAAATGTATACCTATAGATATTACAAACCATTCGATTTTTATACTTTTCACTCGAGTGGTTCGATCGA
This sequence comes from Megastigmus dorsalis, assembly GCA_900490025.1. Taxonomy (NCBI): domain Eukaryota; kingdom Metazoa; phylum Arthropoda; class Insecta; order Hymenoptera; family Megastigmidae; genus Megastigmus; species Megastigmus dorsalis. Next base: position 68,892 of record UELU01144261.1, on the reverse strand, counting down.
TTTCTATTAAATATTGAGGAATGGCAGAAAATGTACAAATATAGTGAGGGAAATTGCAAAAGCATTAAGTAAGAAGCCAAAAAATTTTAAAATTATTCCTATACGTAACTCGATAGTCAAGTACAGACACAGGAACTCGATGTGTTAAAATATACGCAGCACAAGATACATAGGCCAAGCGTCCCGGTAAGGAAATTAGATTATTTTTTTATTGACAGTTATTTCTTATTAATGAAATAATAAAAATCAGCTCATCGCATTAATCGTATCAAGTTTACTGCCACATAAATTCCTCCAATCTCTAGACAAATAAGCTATTATTGAATTATTGAATTATAGTATCATTAAAGTTTAACGATAAAAAATGGTTTATAAAATATCCCGATCATTATCATACCTAATAACATATGTATATATTAGTTGATAGTTATAGCAGTGTATGAAAAAAATGTTAATGATGTAACATCTCACGTAAATAATCTAAAAATCAATTCGAGTTGATTGAATACTACTCAAAATTAGCAATAAAACAAAAAGAAAAAAGAAATAAAAAGTATAGGCAGGAATAAATAAAATTGGATGTATCTAATTGTGTAAAATATAATAGTATATGAATACGAGTAAATGACAAACTTGACGTGCTCGTTTCAGGCAATCAGCTTTTTGATCTTTTAAGCGTAGATTATTCACTTATCTATTTAACAGTTATTTCTAACCCTTTGCTCGAACACTGTACATAGAACATCTAATAATTCCCATTAATATTGCCGACCCGTGATTCATTTGATACGGATTTCAAACGATAATTACTACATAATAACTTTAATCAAATGTAATAAGTTTTCTACATATATATTAATCTATTATAGGTGGATCAGTATGTTCAAAGAATTAAATCTTAAAATATAGAGTGGAACTCAAGGATTCTTTTGATAACAATTATTCAATATCGCGTAATGTTCATTAACTAGCACTTTTTAATAATTTATAACGCTACTTATAAAATTTGTGTCATCGGGTATAAACAGTTACAAAATTTATTAATGAGCACTTACTGCGAAAATGGCTTTCGCAAAGACCTCGCCCGGTGTATATCTTAAATACATTTTATTTGAATTGTAAAGTACAGCAATAAAATAGTAAAAATAATAAAACTAAAAAATTCTTAAAATTTTACATTTTATAACATACTTTATATTGACATCTTACACCTACATTATTATTGTTTACATGAATTCAGCAAAAAAACTGCAACAGGACTTGTTCATCAATAATTACTGCGGTAATAAGATATTTTACTATTGTTTTCTCTATCCATTGTTTATTTATAACAATCGCGAAAATCACATATATTTTAAAATAAATATATTCGTAGCGCAAAAGCGACGTGTTTTTCAAGCTGTGAACAGATCGACTCGCAAAATATCGCCGAGTTTAGAAATGAAAACGTAACGCTCGAAACAGTTACTCTGTCACGACAAGTAGGTACCGAGAGCAACGGAAGTGACTTCTTTATTCATTGTCAGAACTACGAGCTGATCGGTGCTCTTTGCTCAATGCGCATTGTTATTGTGTGTCAAAGCCGATTATATTGGTCAATTAAAATTAGTGAAAGTGTACCTTCATTTCTCGGACTTTAATATGTCGAGAAAGAATGTGCCTATAGGAAATATGTGCGTGCCCTTTTTATTATTGTATTTTAAACTTAAATAAAAACAATAATTGCTATTATATTAAAAAAAACTGTCTAAAAAAATTACTTTTTATGATAAAGCTTTTATTTGTTTGGAAAAATAATGGCTAAATTTTTTGTACGAGTGTCGTACTCTTTCAAAAATATCTTTGATATGCAACACTATAAAAATATATTAAAAGTTTATCTGTAATATAAGTAAAATTTTATTGTAGTTGCTCAATATTCCTCATGAAGAATTTGAAATTTAAGTCCGTAAATTCTGTGCAAAGTTTTGGAAGTTTAGCTTGCAAACCAAAGAGTAAATTCTCTAAAAAGTAAAAATAGTTAATTAAAGAAATCTGCTTCATGTATTTTAAACAAAATTACAAGCTAAAAAACCAAGTAACACACAAATTATTCGCCAGACGTGCATCATAGTACCTCACAGTTTTCTAATTTATGTAATTAATCGAATCAGTGTTTCGAAATGACATAATGTGCGTCGATATACTCGAAACTTACTTCGCAAGGACTTACGAGGTCATTGATTACGAACACAGTGAAATCTTGTTAATGCAACTCTTTAAAAAAAAAAAAGGAAGAAGAATAGCAGCAGAACTAACGAAAATTGTGACATATATATATGCTCTAATCGCACTCGAATACTTTAAACTGCCGTTCGTGCAGTTTTACAAAGTAGGTTATCATACAAATATGAGAAGAAGAGTAGAAGTTAATAATACTTTATCATCTATTTCTTGAAATGCAAGGCGAAACTTATAAATTTAGTTTAATTTCATACTTGGTACAGCCATTAGTTATGCATCATTCCTGTAATTCAGCCTGGTAATATTTATTTAAGTGTTCGCCGCGCGTTCCAAATAAAAACACCAGACTGTCAGTATAGCTGTATTATATGCAATTTCCTTTTATTTGCACTGCGTCATGAAAAACTTGCGAGCGCGTGAAAATGATGGTCTTCTTATTGCGTTTTCTCTCATGAGCTGGAATATCAATTTTCATTAACCTTAATTTTTTTAGAAGATCCCCATCATCTCGAAAGATAATTATCTTAGTTTTTAAATACTTGAAAGTTCTTTCAAAGTATGGTAGAATAGAAATTTTTGTTCTCGACGATAGAAGCTCAATTCTACTTTTGTATTATAAGTTTACATTATAGAACACCGGTTTTGCAACTTTGGTTTTTGCACAAAGATGTTTGTTTTATAAGAATTACGACTTTTGTCCGATGCGAAAAAGCCTGATTGGTACTTAAATTACGTTGATGATATTGAAATGAAAAGCATGAGTGATGAATCACAGCTAATCAATAGTTTTTCTAAATTGCTTTCTAAGAAAAAAAAACTGCACTTATCAGTACGGTTTCTTTAAAACGCCCGATACTATATTTTGTATTTAATAATTGTATTGAGCAAAATACAAATTTTTAAAAATAATTGTAGAAAACTACCATGCGAGAACGTAATTTTCCGCAGCGAATTACATTTTTCGCATTCTTGTGTCTGATAGTGATTTTATCATCGCAAAGTATATAAAGAATATGTAATCGATTTCTACCTTCTATCAGTTATCAACTTAATCACCTACATCCATCTGATTCACAAACATTACGACGCAATATATCAATCAGAGCACAATAACTAGCTATTAGAACTCCTTTCTTCAATCTAAATCGAATTTTCTTCCTTTTTTTACAGATCATGGAAGAAGATCGAAGAAAAGGCGGGATCTGCCGAAAGAAACCAGGATCAATAATCTGGATATGTAAGTGAAGCATTTAAACTATAAAATCTCCCGCTATATATACCTTCACAATTAAGTTTTACATTTTTAAATCGCAAATTCGACAAGACAAACTAGAAGCTCATTTGAATCTCATGAATTGATCATCGCACGTAATGCCATCATCCATTCTTGCCCCGTTCTTTTTCACCCACTTGACGCGCCTCAAAGCTTATTAACCATCAGCGCGAAACATAACGACGCCACTATATATACTCGTAAACTAATCGCACCGATTTGCCGCTGCTACCGCGCAGCCATATGCTTAGCACTGGCGTTGGCTGGCGGCAGCTGCTCGGCAACAGCCTCGCCGACTGATACGCAGACGCGCGTCACGGAGGTGGCCGGTATCGGCCAGACGGTGACGACGGAGGAGAGCTTGCCGACCTCCTCGTCCGAGCGCACGAGCAACGCCATCCCGGAAGCCGAGGAGGCGGCGCTCGAGGCGCTCAAGAAGTACGCGACCAAGAAGAGCAGCGAGTCGGGCTTCGATCAATTGGAGAAACCTTATCCGTACCTCAAGTCTCAGACTCAGAGTGCGAGTAAAAAGGCCGTGGCCGCCGCTGCCGCTGCCGCTGCGGCCGCGGCTGCCGCCGATGCCGATCGTCTGGACAACGACATACGACAGTCGAAGAGATCGGGAAAGCCCGAGCCGCATCCTCTCGATGTCACGTCGACGACGAGCGAGGCCGAGATCGGCACCAGCACTCGGACGAGCGCTGCCGCGACGACCGAACTCGAGGCTGGTACCGAGGCACCGACTACGTTCGCCAGCGCCACTCTTGCGGATGAACAGTCGAGCCCCGACCCCGTTGAAAATACTCGAACCACCACCAAAGTCATTCCCGTTTCTGGTAAATTATTTTTATGCTGCAAGCTTCTCGAGAACCAGCGAAATCGATGATTTACACTTTGATTTCCTATTGTGCATAGAAAAAGCAACCGTGAGCAATGAGCTCGCGTACACCGAAGCTGCGAGCACGCCGATCGCGACGGCGACCCCGACGGTACCTGCGACGCTGCCGACCTTGACCACCATCTCGTCGACGAACCAACCCGAGGAAACGGTCACCCAAGTCACCGACGAACCCACCACGACTACGGAATCGACGACTGCTACGCTTCGGGATGAACCGTCGACTACAGTCACCGAGTAAGGACTCTTTTCTATTCCGAAAGCAACGCTATGATTTTTTGCTCGTTATATAAACGGAGGCGGGAAGGGACTGACGGAATTTAAAAACTTTTAGGGAGGAGCCGACGACGATGATTCCAACTGTGGTGACGGCAGCGGCCAATGTAAGTACGACGACCGGATCGGCTCGGCCCGCGACAACGACACCAGCGGCAACGTTGATCACCTTCCTGACGACTTCAGCGATTACGACCGAGCCTACCATAATGGCGAGGACCCCAGCACCGCTTTCGACTGCCGCACCAGCTACTACCGCAACCTCGACCACGACCTCGACTACGACTAGCGCAACGACTCCAACGACGACTTCGACCACGACGACGACGACGACGACGACGACGACGACGACGACGACTCCGTCAACGACGACTTCAACGACGACATCGACGACGACGACGACTCCATCGACCACTACGTCGACGACGAAAGCTCCGGTAGTCGAGATCTCGGCTACGCCGGAGATGAAGACAGTGCCAACAGCCACAACGGCTCTAAGCACGACCAGCGCAGGTGGAAGAATGCTGACGACCAACACGGAAACCTACAATCCGGTCAACACTTGGCAGGACGAGGTGACCGAGAGCACGACAGACGCGATCACGCCAACCCTACCCACCGAGGACGTCAGTCTGCTCATCAGAATAGTATTCGAGGGCACCTGGCATGACATCTGCTCGAAATTACCGGTTCTCAGACAGTCCCTTGCCGACTTGGTCAACACCAGTGTCCAAGAAAAGTAATTGCGAATACTCTTACCGAGATATATCGAATAAATTCATTTTCTAAAGTATTATTTGCATTCTGTTTTTAGAAATATATCACCAGGACAGATAATTTTCCACCAGACGCAGTGTTCGGAGAATTTGACACCGACTTCGTTGATGTCGGAAGTACCACTGACTCCTGTACTGGTTTACGTGGTGGACGAGAGCGGCAACTTCGACGCAGCCCTGACGAAAATTCTACCGAGCTTGTATCAAATGACGCCCATTGAGTTTCCATTAACGGTAAGCACTTTCGCGAGATACACCTAACAAACATAATGGGTGCGGTGACAATAATATAAGTTGCAATTTGTGATGCTTCTGCGCAGATCCACAGTTTCGTGCTAGTTCCGGAGGCGGATTCAGGGAACGCCATAGCTGTCGTGATTGTATCGTGCGTCGCCTTCATCTGCCTAATATTATTGGCTGGATTACTCGTAAGTTCCGTTTGCAGAGAAAGACAATAGCGACTATTGTATTGTAATATCGATAACGAGAATACAATTATTTTCTTTTTGTCGCGATCGTAAAGTTCCTAATGAGAAGGAGGCAAGGCCGTTTCAACTATGGCGAACGCTGTCGTCCGGTATCACTGGATGCCTACAGTCTAGATAGCGTATCCGCTTACAACAGCGTGCGACGGAACAAGGGTGTTCTGAGATCCTCGAAGCGCAGCTACGGCAACCCGACTTTCGAAGATTCCGTGAGTATCCGATATTAAGCCCATCTCTCATTACAAAGTGCATTGATCGTAAGGACTGATTGGGAAAATGTTTCGTTAGAGCGCCATTCCGTCCCATCCACTGAATTACGGAGGACTCTCGACATTCTGCAATGACGCGAATGCCATTGCCGAGGAATTCGCCAATATTCCCCAAGTCTCCTCTAAGATCGACGAGCTGCCCGCGGGAGCCGAGCTCAAGAACCGATACGCAAACGTCATACCGCTGCCCGAGACTCGAGTTCCCCTGCAGAGGCTCAACAACGATCCACTCACAGAGTACATAAACGCAAGTTACGTAAGGGTAAGTTATACAGAAAGCTTTCGACAACGATCGATTGAAGTATTGCCGCGAGGATCTCGATCTAATTGAATCTCGTGTGTCTGTCTAGGGACCAAAAAATGCAAACAAATATTATATCGCCTGCCAAGCGCCGACCGAGGGTACGGTCTCTGACTTTTGGCGCATGATCTGGGAGCAACAGTGTAAAGTTATTATTATGCTGACTGACCTGGTGGAGAACGGAGTGGAGAAGTGCACGGAATACATTCCTCCGCTGGAAGTGAGCGACTGTCATCGTTTGTACGGGGATTATCAAGTGACGCTGAAGAAACGCGAAGCCAAAGAAAAATATGCCATTTCGACACTTCATCTAAAGGTAACGTTCGTTGAAAAATCTTCACCTCGTACATTTCACTGTAGACTTGGGTAAAAAAAAAATCAATGAGAATATCTTGCCTAGAATCTGGAGAACAATACGTTCCGCGAAGTCTCTCACATCTGGTACCTGTGGCCAGCGAACGGAGCACCGACAGACGCAGCCGGCTTGATCGCAGTGCTTCTTGAGGCGAGAGCTGTTCAACGAGGTGCCGCTGGGCCCATAGTCGTGCACTGCAGTCCCGGAACTGGACGTACCGGTACCTTGATAGCTCTCGACTTGGGCATAAGGCAATACGAGATCACCCGGACTGTCGATGTACCGAGGGTCGTCTATACTATTCGAAGGGACCGCGCTGGAGCCGTGCAAACCAAGGAACAGTATGCTTTCGTTTATAAGGTTACCTTCCCTTTTCATTGCTAACTTTACCGTAAAAATTTATTTTCTGTGTACTTACGTAGGTTGTTTGTTGCAGGCACTCAATCTCTACGCCGGTAAGCTGGCCGGTGGAGCTATTGATGCGACCTAAGGAGACCCCTAGCCTCGATATTAAACAATCAATTAAATTAAAAAGTATTCGTGATTTTACCAACCAGCTAAACGGCAAGTTTTCCATACTTGCACAATTTATTGTGATATAATCGCTTTGAGTGCTAAAAAAAAGAAAGAATGTCGTCTAAGAGCATTTTCAAATATTTCGACTACTTGCGTCCCTCGGACGTAAAACGAATGAAAATATACGTAGTGATATAAATGAGCTACTCTCTCAGCTCAGACCATTGTTCATGCCTCCTTTGATGGTAATTTAGATTTATGAGAATGACAAAAAACAAACATCGAAACAAATAAGCATGTTTCATTTACGATACCAATTCATTTATTCACTTCATCCTCTACAATAAACTAGAGTTTTCGACTATATTTTTTAAACTTCGTGCGTAGCTAGCACGGATATAATTAAAGTACACCTAAGATATGGCTCTTGTTTTTAAGGTAGGCTGTTTTTAGAAAAATGATGAATCTATACATTAAATTTGTTACTGTTATTGTTTTGTTTGTTATAATTGTTGTATATCATTCATGTACCCAAACTTGTGACACGTCGCTCTCTAACTTTGTAAATAATAATTATACATAGCATAGTACCTACAGGCTCTGAACCAATTCGAATGTTCAAAAATATTATAAAAAAAAATATTAATTTTTTTAAATGATAAAAGTAAATCATTACTTACTGGTTGCCGAAATTGATTATATTTATTGTTATTTATTATTATAAATCTAATTTAGAGCTGTTTGTCAAATAAAAATCTAATTTTCGTACAAAGAAAATATATATTTTTATTCATTTCTCACAATTATTGTACCTACATTGGGAAACAAATTGGAAGGAAATGGGAAAGGTATTGCAATTAAATTGACAAATTTTTAATATTTTCAATATATTAAATTATTATTAATTTGATTAAATACAGTGTATGATAGTTACTTCATCTTATGCTATATACAATTTATAATCTCCATCTCTCTATTTCTTACACTGATTTTTTATATTTAATACAATTTTTTACTTCAGTAATGTGCACATATATACGTATATACGGCCTGCGCGTACATCTACGTACATATTTACACATTTTACACACTTTTATTTATAAGTTTTCAGACTTTAGGCAGATAACATTAACAATACACGTATGCACATAATGCATATCAAGCCTTGTACAGAGAGTTATTGTTTTTTTTATTGATTTATTATTTTAATTATTTATTTCTTTTTATATGTCATTCATACGATCTTTTAAACGTCATGATTAATGAATTACTTGTGTAGGAGTAATTAGTGTCAGCAATTGCGGTGCCTTTTCTCGTGCAGTAAAATATTTCGGAAGAATTTCAAGATTCGTAGTTAAAAGAAAAAAGTTAGAGGGGAAGCTCTGAAAGAGCAAGAAATCAATTGTGCGATTTTCGATAAAAGCTTGATTATCTTGCGACATGTTTATTCAGGAACTTTAACATCGTTATTACCTAAGAGCGAAAATCCGGCGAGACATTCATTATAAAAGTTCATTTCTATAATAATGTGAACGAGCGACGTGTAAGCGTTCGCTGCTCTGAGAAAGGCACCTCAAAACATTATCGCACCCCTGATGTCTCTTTCTTTCCTTAATAGAGTCTTTTAGGTTTTCATTATATTTCTCTCTTTCTCTTGGTCGGGTCAATATCACGTACGCGTAACAAAATAGCAAAATACTTGCTCTCGAGAAGCTAATTGCTACGGATAATATAACTCACGAACGAAAAAGATCTCGCGGACTGGAGCTTGAACTGCATTGCGTACAGTACAAGTGTAAATGCTTTATGACTAACAGTTTCAGGGCGGCGTGAGTCAATGCCGATTCATAAATTATTATTATTGTTCTTATGTTATTGTTCTCAGCCTTTAATGATGCATTTTAAAATACTATTTTAAGAACTTTGGTTTGAAATATTCTTTTCAAAGGATAAGAAACAAGAGTTGTGGGCAATCTTGTCAAATTAGTAAATTTTATTGGCCGCACCGAAACTGTTAAAGTGACGTTAGCCTAATTGACACTCATTATATACCTACATGTTTATTTTTCTTTAGTAAACTCACTTTCTCACATCCATTCTTACATTTCCAATGCATATTTTATACACGATTAACAAACAGTGGACATTTTTTTAAGAAAATCAAAGTGCAATCGCGAATTTGTTAAGAGCAGATCCAAGTAATAGAGCGTCACTATGAAACTTGGAGTGATCAAATATATTCTGATAATTTATGTACATTTCTTACGTTGAAATTTGATCTATATATAATACTGCGACACCAACATCGCAAATTTTTTTCAGGTTCAAGGACGAATGTACATATTCGAGGACAATATATCATTTAACAAAAGAACTTGGCAATCATGTGATTTTCTAGGTATTAAAGGAGATGACTTATTCTACTCAATATTTTGATACAAAAGAACAGGTTCTTTCTGGCAGTACAAGAAAAGTTTCTAATCTATAGATTCCAGACTTTGTTGAAATGTTGGATATTATTTACTAATGCAAGATTATGAAGAAATCTGAAACACATGTATTAGAACAATATTGAATAAAATATTAGGATGAATTGCTCCGTTGTTCTTCATATTATTGCATCAGAAAAATTCCATGAAATATTATATTTAAATTAGCGAAATCGTTACCATCAACTTAAGAACTTTTCTTGTTACACAATATTTTTTCTTTTAAATGAAAAACTCAATTGTTGTGATTACTTTTTGTAAAATTATAATACTGTTAAGTTACTAAACATTTATGGTAAAAAGAAACGCTTCAGAACAACGACAAGAACGCGCGAAAACATTTAACTTGAGCTTGTCTAATAATAATACTTTTATTACAGCGATTAAAATTAATAATGAAAACTATAGTTTCTGACCTTTAATAATTATTTTTAATAGTCAACTAAAAACCAATCATTTTAATAAAATAAAATCACATGTAAATGCGGGATGGATTAAATATTCGTTAAATATTCACACGCGTGTACAGATATACACTTACACATACACAAATAGGAATTAGAAATTATTAGTGAGCTCTGAACTAAGTTGGACTACCAATCAGTGATTAATTGTAATATAAAGAGGAATATTATTTGAATGATGGAATGAGACGTGTGCTTGGCATGTGCACACTTGCATTCGCACATACTTAATATCTATAACTTTTCTGCAGCTTAAAATCTAACAAACAAATTACCTGACGGTAAAAATGCTATTTTTTGTGTCAAAATGTTCTTTAAAAAACCACGAGAATGCATGAAAGTTGAAAACTTGAAATATTTATCAAGCACAATACAAAATGAAAATCAATTGGTTTGGAAGAACTTGACTCTTGAATATTATCACAAAGTCTATCGTAAAGTTATCATAAAGATTGTTATCATCACTGTTTTAACATACTTTGCATGAAATTCGCAAGAGACTGTTAAACTGTCTAACTGCTCCTCTCGTGGTGATGCAAAATTTGCTTACAAAAAAGTGAGTTTCTCCGAGTTACTCCAAAAAAATGCAGAATTTTAACTTTCATGTACACGCCTTAGGTAATTATTTATCTAAAGATGTTTATCAAAATACTAGATTGCACAAGGAACCACGATTGAAGTTGTAACATTGTGACGCAGAAAAGTTTGAATCCTGAAAATTGTCTAGTTTAATCTTTGGTCATCGATCTGAAATGCCTATTAATCACTTGACCGTCAATTATCAACTGACACTCTTCTAGCGACAGCAAGTATTTACGGGAATCCATTATAGAAAATTGATTGTTGTCTGTATTTAATATGGGAAAAAGCATAACATTTCTCATGCCTTAGAATTAAGAAAATCTGCATATTTGAGGAGAATGGGTTCGCACAACTAAACAAAGCTTGATGACGATACATTGAAAACCAAAATTACTATATGTACTTTGTACATTATTTATCTTCGTATTATTAAACAAACGAGTACTAGATCATCCTTACACTTGGTTTTTATTAAAGTGGAAAAATTAATTGTAGACATGCATTCAATTCAATGCAAATTTTACTTTTTTTTATCAATTTCTTTTAGCAATAAGATCACTTATTTTAGTTGGAATACTGAAAAATTTTGTGAAATATATCACGATTAAAAAAGGGACTTTTAATTTGATCAACAAATTAATACTTGCGTTTTGAATCGAGAGACCAATAAACTGGCCATTCTACTATGTCTGTTTTTGTGTTTTTTTTTCTCTTTGCACAGTCGTATTCTAGACAAGGATCGATGTCGCTAGAAAAGAACGGAAATATCCTTGTACATTCAGTAAATATAAGTATATCAAAGCTAACTAGAATGCGTCTGAAATAAATGAAAGGAAGAGAATGAATGAAATGAGATTAAAATAAAAAGTATCTAATGTAAAGGTACTTGTGCGAATGGTATGTTATAGTTATTTAGGTGATGAATTGGGGAGTATAAATATAAAATTGGAAATCTAGTCCGAGTCTTCCTCGATAGTGGGTGGTAACATGGCAAGGTGCTGAGGGCTAAGCATTCCTCGGGAGAGCGCGTACTCGGCGAGAGCGCGATGGCAAAAAACGTACTGATCTGGCATTTGAATACTAAAGGCTCGCTGTGCTCGTATTCTCTCGACTGTGCCGCGGATGTCTACGGTGCCCGTATCCTCGAGCCGCGATATGCAAATGTCGAGAGTGCAGAAGGTTCCTGTAAGCGAGGTCAACATATTAGTGTTAGTTGTTGCTGCGTTGTTTAAAAGATCGAAATGGTTAATTTGCAAGTCTTACCTGTCCTTCCGATGCCAGCGCTGCAGTGTACGACGATTGGTGGTCCTCGGGGATGACCAGCCCATGTGTCGCCTCTGTTCGCTAGCAGCTTATTTTGCTGCTGGCGCACCAGAGATAGGAATTGCAGAAGAGCCTTAGCCGATTGTGGTACCCCGTAATCTGGCCAGGCTGTGTACAGCATGTGACAGACCTCCCTTGTTTCTTCAGTCTAAGACATCAAAACAACAAAATTAGATTCAGACATTTATTGTACAATTTTCTTCTTAGCTTACTGTAAATTGCCTCCTTTCTCATACTCAAGGATTCAGTGGCTTTCATAATTGATTAAGAAATTTGTAAATTCTTGTAAATAAAATTATATGATGAAGTGAATATTTATTGCATTGTTCCCTTGCCTGCATTATTTTAGTTGGCATCTTGTTTGAAAACCATAATGGACTATACTGCATAAACATATCATGCTTAAATTAAATTTATTTTATACTTCGAATATAGAATTTTATACAGAATTTTATACAGAATTTTATATAGAATTTTCTTAAATGGTTACTTATTAAATATTTACAGTTTTTTTTATTCAAAGATACGCGCCTGACCACAATTTGTTTGACTATTCAATTTCATTTTACAAACGTTTGTAATTCATGTAATTATCCCTTGCTCAAACTGTGACTTGAAAAAACTCGCTTCCGTGTAAGAATATTTACATAATGAATGTAAATGGTACGAATGCCACGTTTAAGTATTTTTATAAAAATACTTAAACGTCATGCTTTCGTGTCTCCTGATTATACTATTAAAAAATTCTCAAGGTTTTCACGAGCGACCGATCACCCATTCCAGTATATCGTTAAATACTATTTGGCATGTACGATCGTCCAGCCGCTGACTGATTTATTTGGGTTATATATCTGTACTTCGAGATTATCTAAATTAAATTTTCATTTTGTAAAAAGACGAAAAACAGCGGTTCTCGAATTTATTTATACCCCTGTATAAGTTCAGTATGAGTGACTCGTAATTAGGTCAATGTTAACTTTAATTTTTTCAATTATATATGTTACCTTATTATTGGTAAGAAGAAGTTTGGATATCGTGTAATCTGGATTCGTGTCCACCTCCAGAGTCGTAACTGTAAAGCCACCTGCTGAAACTTGGTCACCAGGTTCTGGACCCCAATACTGCGCACACTTGGTTCGTCCACGCTCTACGACTCTGAACAAATTTCAAATTATGTCAGTTTCAATTATCTGGCCGTCAATATTTTTTCTCATTCATTGTTTTTATATTTAAAAGTTTCTAGAAAAAATTTACATTCTTTTTTTCATTATGTAAGATCCGCTGTAATCAACTACTAAATTACCGTAAGTATATCGTAAAGCTGTTGTTTTCGTTTCAATTTTAAAAAATGCTTTAGAAATGACAGCGGGACAAAAATCGATGGCAATCTCGCAAGCTCTAAATAGCAATTCCGAATGAGCAACGCACAACCTCTGACGTTGTGCACTTAAAAAAATACATGTATACACTTGACACAGATAACGCTAAAACACCCAAACAAATTCGTTGATATTTTCTGTCAAAGGAACGCTTTCTTACCTCGTGGTCATGACTACGACAAGAGTCTGCTGCTCCCAGACCATCCTCCAGAAGTCACCGCAGGTCTTGGGCAGTGGGCCCTGCGTGCTAATGAAGGCGTTTTTCTGCTTGTAGCCGTCGACGAAGTTGGCGTTTATGTAGTCCGACGTGGGATCGTTCTCCAGCTGCGACAGGCAGACTCGGCTGTGGTCGTAGCAGAGCACGTCCGTGTACCGATTCTTGGACAGGTTAGCCTTGAGCCTGCACAAAAGAGAGGGTCAGAGCTAATTGTTCGTAAGCCACGCGCAACCACGAGAGAGACAGAGAGAGAGAGAGAGAGAGAGAGAGAGAAAGAGAGCAGTGTACCGCACACTCACTTGGCGTTGGTGAAGGCGCCGTCCGGCGGTCGCTGCTTGATCTCGATGTACTCGGCCACGAGTCCCGCGCGACCCCTCGCATGGATTGTCTCGACCAGCCGCTCCATGCTTACCGCCTGCAGCCCCAGGTCGCCGTGCAGACTGTCGTCGTCGCTGAAGCCCGAACTCGCCGAGGATGGCGGCTGCAACGGCGAGGGCGCCTCCTCGAGCTCCGTCTCCTGCGGTCCACCGCCTCCACCGCCGCTGCCGCCGTTCCTCAGCCTGCAGCCAGACTCGCCGAGGGGACTGGTGGGACTGGCGGGACTAGCCGGACTGGTGGCCCCCTCCCTCGAGCCGGCGCTGCATACTCCGTTCGCCAGCTCCCCGTTGGCCAGCAGCTGCAGGCCCGGCTGCAGCTCCAGCTGGGGACATCCTCGCGCCGCTGCCTCGGAGGCCGCAGCCGCCGCGGCGCCACCTAGGGCACCCACCTCGCAGAGCTCGGCCCCCGCGCGGTTCGTCATGGACTTAAGGCAGTGCAGCAGCCAGGCCTCATGATGCACCTCCAAGCTGCCCCCCAAGCGCCGCGGTAGCGACTCTCGCGGTATGTGCAGCGTCAACTGCGGTATCGAGACGGTGAAGACGCGCTCGCGCAGCTTCTCGCGCACGAAGAGCCGCAGGATCTTGAAGGGCGCCTTGAACCACAGCGGAGCCGTCACGATCAGGACCTTCTTCAGCTTGGCCGGGTAGCCACCCTGTCGACGATGAGGAGAAACACACAAACACACACACACACACACAAATAAGAACAGAGACTTGAGAGGTCAGGAGACTGGGTCAAGGGAGCTGCTGCCCCGAGCCCGAGCGCGGGCGGCGGTGCAGGCTGCGACAGGAGAGCGTCGCGCTGCTGCTGCTCGCTCGGCTCTGTGCTGCTGCTGCCGCTGCCGTTGCTGCTGGCCGATCGATAAGCGTGGACTCGCGCGCACGCGACACTGGGCCGGGGGGAGCGCTCGAGTGCTGGGGAAAGGGGGAGGGCTAGCGTAGGGGTGCTCAGCTGGCATCGTTACGCACATGCGCGCTGCGGCCTGTCCATTACCTACGCGGGTTACGGCTCAGTTCATGTCGGTACTCACCTTCAACAGGGTCAGGATTTTTTGCGACAGGTCGTAGTCGAAGTTCTGGTATTTGCTGTCGGACATGTCGTAGATGAACACGAGACCGTGCTTCTGGGTCTCTTTGCTTTCCAGAGCGGCGTCCAGCTGGTAAACCACCCCCTGTAATTAATCAGTAGGCATCTTGTTTTTAGTCTCTTTATCCTAGTTTCATAGGCTGGCGATTTTGACCTAATTTCCTGCCAGGCCCTCAGTTGGGATGTACGTATAGTTACCTGCAATGTTGTTTGGTGCGTTGTGCTTTGGGGTAGGTGCAAGTGTGCTGTGAAAATGGCTATCGCTGCTCCAGTCGAGTCTCTTGAAGGCTGAAACACAAGGATTGTATGAGTATTGCAATGTCACACGCATTAGGCAAATGCTGCACTCTTAATTGGCTGCTTATGGCTTTAGAATTAGATTGTTACCAGAACTGTGAATTTTCCTGTGCGTAATTCACTCAGCAGTGGCTCTTGAGTTGGATGCAGAAGTGCCAGACCTTCCCTCCTCCTCGTGGCTTCGTGTTGCTCGTACAGTGCCAGTGCTCTGGCCACTTCGAATTTCCTCGCTGACAGAAATTTGACAGCTGTACTCCAGGAAAGAGGTCCTGAACGACGACCAGCTCCACATTTGTTGACCGTCTCGATAAACTCTTTAGTTGCCTAAATAGATATTCATGCTTATGTTTTCTAATTTCATATAAAACTTGTTACGATAGAATGTCAAACCACCCCAATATAGGATTATCATTAGACTGGATTTAAACCTAACGAGCAGAGCAGAAAAGTAGAGATTTGTAGATGCAACGAAGTAATGATCGATAGTAGATTAATACAACCTTGAATAATTAATGGTAGATATTGTAAGGGAGGGCCTGGACAAACCCCTTGTGTTTATTTTTGCACATGCATGTATGTGTGTGTACGTCTGTCTGAGAGTGTGTATGTGTATGAGCTGCCAGTCTGATCTCGTGCAAAAATGATGAGACTGTAAAAGTTGGGTAAGGTAAAGGGGTTGGGTTTGATCGCACACGTAGATTGAGTATATCTCGTAGAAGGTAACGTGTTGAATATTGACAATCGCCGAGATACAAAACTTACTTGCTCCTGCTCGACAGTCAAAGCAGCTGCCATGTTGGCGCAGGAAAGGCGGAGAGGGCCTACGGGCAGACTTCCACGACAGCATGCACACAAGTGTATAAGCGAAACGCAAAGGCACCTTCCTCAGTACCGACGCGGCAAGTCTCGTAGTTCCGCTTACAGATGCATTTCGCATCTCGTCACGAAGAGAAAAAAACACCGAGAGTCAAACGCACCGGAGACACACACATGCACACGCACTTCAATTACGAACCCATCGGCGAACGCGTCCCGCTACTATTCTATTGGCAATTTCGGCAGTTGGCATCGTAATTGTTGCGCGACAAACCAAGGCACATATAGGATGCCGGATACACTAATGCACTGCTATATGGAACTATAGAAGTACGAACGAACTCGCCGGATGGTGAATTAATGATTTGATGAGGAACATAAACGTCAAGAACGTCAACTCTGCCATTGTCACTAATCGTCAGTTGGTCAGTGCAGTGGCGCGTCTCGAGCCATCACCTATCCTATCGGCTATCACACGCTCCACTCCACGCCGTCGCCGCCGCCGTAGTCCCAGCTCGTAAGTGCATATGGCTTCCGACTGACAAGCATTGAACCATCTGCCGACGGCGAGGCGAGCTACACCAATACATCAACCACCTCGATACATCAAGCTCTCGGCTAAACGCGCACTTTACTTCTGTAGTGTACACCTTGCATGCGCGACCAATTTGGCAATGCCACTGGCGCGAGTTCCGAGAACCTGTTACCTGCCGACTTGCCGAGTGCCAAAACGCTGTGACTCTATTCGCTCTATACCGACACTATATATATTGCATAGCGACACACATGCACGAACACACATGTACCTATATATCCAATCCCGAATTCCCGACTCTCTCCAGCCTCCACTGCACTTTTGTAGAGTTATTGTAGACTTGTAAGTCGTAGTATGCATCTGATGCGAGAGCATATAGTATATATCTATATACGTATGTAAACACTATGCTATTCCAGACTACTATTATATCCGTCTAACGATACCTATATAACAATTAGTCTGCGGGATTCTACACCAGTTGAGCCTCTTGACGCACTCCAATGAGAAAAACGTCCGGTCGTGTAAATGGAATCAGATGGGACAACGTATGCTAATTCTTTTTTATTAATAATAAAATAATTTTCTTATAGCATAAGATTCAATTAAAAAAATAAATAAAATGAGTTCTTTTACGTTAAAAAATATTTTTTGCTATTTTTACAATTTAATAAAATTATTTTTTGACCTTTAATTATAACTTTAATAATTTATATTCGAAATTTAAAATTTACGAAAAGTTATTTAAACTCTCTAGGTAAATATTCGATAATTCAGTTTCAGCATTTTTGGATTTTAAAGAGACCTCGATCGTAGCCCGTATAGGCGTTTCCTGACGCGCACTGCGCAGAGACAGTGCGCAGACGCAATGGTAAATTACAGAGAGAACTAGAGAAGGGAGGAATGTGACACTCACGCCGCATCCGCACACCGCACGACCCTACTGATGCAGTTCAGAGGGTGAGCTGGTTCTGTCAAGTTGCGATAGATTCTACATGTATTCGTTGTTGACAATACGATATATGTACGATTTTAGGTTATATTATGGTCTGCATGGATGTGCATAAATAATTGTTTATACCTATTATTATAAAGGTGTAAAAATATGAACGTTAAACTTCGAGGACTGGAAAAACTGATAGAATCTGAAAAATATAACGGACAACAAGGCTAAATATTTGAGGACGTAGGTTGAAGCTAATATTTATATCTTTAAAGGAAAAGAAGTGTAAAACTATAAACAATGCCAAAAGTCGTTTCAAGGAGTATTGTATGTTCAGATACAAAAGATCAAGAAGAATATAGTGAAGAAAAGCCTTTGCATACATATTATTGCTTATGTGGCCAAATGACACTAATCTTAGGTACGTACATATTTTATTTACACATTTATTAATTTCTGAGTAATATAGTGATTGCATTAATTCATCGAATGCGGAATATACGGTGTTTACAACTATTTGTATACTATCTTTACGGAAATGCTATTTATGTTTCATATCTTTTTATACATCCTTCTTTTTGATAGCTTTTTAAATTAAAAAATCTAATCATACCATGTAATTTTATTGCAGATTGTGCCTTAGAAAAGTTACCTCTACGTAAAAGAGATGGTGCCAGAATTATTGATGGAAGTAAACATGCTCACAAAATGACTTGTGAGCAGGATGAAGTTACATACATAAAACGACCAGAAGGTATTGAGAAACAGTACCGACAGAAATGTAAAAAGTGTGGCCTGTTTCTTTATTATAAACATGATACACCAAATGTTGTATTTATTGTAAAGGGATCTGTGGTTATGAGTTCAGGAGAAGGTCCTATGACAGATATTTATAATCAGGTAGAAGTGGAAAAACCAAAGAAAGTTATGGTTACTAAACATACAAAAAATATGGGAAAATTCAGTTCTGTTACTGTTTCTACTATTGATGAAGAGGAAGATGAGATTGAAGCTGTAAGTGTTGCGCTTATTAACTTATATTATAAATAAAATGATCAAATTAAATATATTTTAATTCATTCGTTTTATTTACAGAGGGAGGTAGCCGATTCATATGCCAACAATGCCAGAATTATTGAGAAACAGTTGGAGAGGAAAGGAATGAACAAACGGAAAAGTATGCCACCTCCAGGAACAGATATTAAAAAAACTAGAGGAACGTTGTTAGATATTTAATGACTATAAATATTATATTTTGGAGACGAAAATTTTTATAATTAATAAAAACCTTTTATTTATTTTTTAAACACTTCTGAATTATTTATTAACATTACATAAAAGTAAATATTTAAAATATATATCGCAATGACTAGATATAAATATTGCATAGAAATGTACATTGTAAAATATAGATATATAAATTTCATAAATAAATAAAATAAACTAAATTTACAGTAAATGTAAAAAAGAAATTCGATTTAACAGTACACTTGCAAGAGTCAGATTAACAGATTTATATTGATGTATGGATGGCAACATTGGGACTGTTAAGGTAATTGTTTTTTTCTTTACTAGAAGATTTACCACCACAGTTTTAAATATTTAAAGCCATTGGTTTGATATGGTTGATTACAATGATTTTCGATTTTAAAGGGCATTTACTCTGCCAACTGACCCAAGTTCTTTTACCTGCTTATCTACGTGTTAGGAAATATATAGATATATAATTTACATATTCCACATTTTTAGATAAACAAGTACATACCTGATTCAATTGCACTCCATCTCTTATAAATGTAAAATCTGCTCTTATATAAAAATTATACATTGGAATTTCTAACAGCCACAGATCAAATATATAATAATAGTTTAGATTAAAGCACTCTTTAACATTTTCCCGTTACTTTAATATAGTTTCAACAATTCATAATCAAACGATACTTTAAAGTTAATTATTTGTTTCATATTTAAACTATACTGGCAATAATAGCCCAGTCACAAAAAAAAATTGTTCACAATCACAAAAAAAAAAAAAAAAAATAATGCGCTCAGTCATGACTATACAGACTAATGAGGCATTGAGAGCTTAATATTAACAAATGAAAAAATTTTAAGGGCTTTTAAATTCTATATAATCGATTAAAAAAATAAAAATCAAGTAAAGCTAAGGAAATGTAATTGCGTACAAAAACTTTATATCGCTATGATAATTATTAGTACGGAGTTCAGTAGCGACTTTAAATTCCTTCATGATTTAAATTTACAAGTCCTTATAATTCTTTATCAAGTTCCCTATGAAATTCCTATTAAAAATGCAGTTCCCGTTCAAGCACCCGCCTAAGCACAACTTGACATATTTCGTTCAATATGTCACGCAGTATGTACTCGTTTTTTAAGAATTGTTGCAATTCTATATAGAGGATCACTAATGCAATGTACAAATACATTTTAGCGTATTCAATTACTGCGCATTTCATTAAACATCGATGGCAGCCGTTTCAATATCTGCTTTCTTCAAAATTGTCGGCTCGTCTTTCAAGAATGTACCTGACCTCGAACTTTGGTTAAGGAACTTGGGACCGTCTGGGTTACCAGTCGTCTGTGACTTGACTTTATTGGAGGACTTGTCTTCTACTTTATTTGTTTTTTGTTTGCTGGAAACGATGGTCGACTTAGTTAACCTAGAGCTGATATTTGATTTGGGTGATCTCTTGCTCGCGGGACTTGAACTCGATCGCTGATTATTAGCAGCAGATTCATCTTTCTTCTCAATCTTTTCAGTTTTATTAGAACCAGCAAAGGATGACCTCATCGACTGCGTACTTTGTCTCAAACTTGATCTGGTCATTGCTACGCTATTCAATGTTTTACTGGGAATATCAGGCGCTTTCGCAGCATCCAAGAGACTTTTCCGTAAATTCAGGGAACCATGATACGTATTAACTACTGCTGCCGCTCTATTTCTACTGGCTGCTGTTGAACTTTCTAAAGATCGAGCTGGCCTGCGCGTAGCAGACGGTGTATTACGTTGCTGACTCGGAGGCGAAGATTTCTTTAACTTTTCGTAGCTTCGAGTTTGATTGATATTTATGTTTGCCACGGCTTTACCCAGAATCGGCGACGATTTATTTGTGGTCGCAGACTTGGGGGTTGTGATATTCGTTATATCTGTCATTAAGCTATCCGTGGACATGGATGTATCCATTTTGTTAGTTTTTTTAATCAAAGACTTCTTTTTTGGATCAGCTAATGAGTCGATTGATAGACCAGAACCAATTTCTCGAACTTTTAACGATGGCGATTCTGGTCTTGTTATTCCGCAGCTTTTACTTGCAGGATCTTTCTTTATACTTAATTTCGATTCGGTAAGACTGTCTGATGACAAGGCTTTGCCGTCTTTTTTCATTGGTACTTTTGACATTTTTGTCAGCGCCTTCTTTTCTGCAGCACGTTTCATAGCAGGGCTAGAAGTTCGAGATGAATCCGATGATGAGATCATTATTTTCCTTCTTTGTTGACCGAATGTCTTTTCTTGATTGGCTTGCAACATTGGCTCTTTCGGAGTTATTCTAGCTCTTGGCTCAAGGTATCTCGATTTTACCTAATGGTAAAAATAAGAGAAAAATATATCATTATACACATATATTTTAGAGCTATTTAAAATTAAAAATAAATATCATTATTGTTGCACACACCTCTATTTTATTTGGCCATGACTTGGGTCTTGAAACAGTACTCATATCATTAGTTAATTTCTCATTCTGTGATTTTCTTTCCAATGGATCCGTTTTCGGTTTGTTCATTATTTTTCTCGTCTGAAGAAGAGGTGTCTGCTTAAGCATTTTATCATTATGTTCTGATATAGCCATTTTCATTTTGCGTAAATCTAAATTTCGGTTCGGTGGTGTACGACTAAGAGTTGGTTTTGATTCTATTCGCTCTTTTGGTTCCTAAAAACAAAAATATCAGTGTTCTCATTTGAAAAAACTAATATATATAGATAATAGGCAAATGTGTAGACATATGCGTAATATTATAAAAAATTAACCTTTAAGAAATTAGAGTGTCTAGATGGCCTCTTAGTAACAGTTTCGTTTGGTAATATAACGAGACAAGCAAGTTCTTGAATACGACGACGCAATTCCAAATCCATCTTAAGCCAAGCATTAGTTCTAGCAGCTCGTGCAGCATCCCGTACGAGGCATTTCTCTACCTGTCCTCTAATTTTATTGATCAATTCCATAAATATAGAAGTCCACTTAAGTTTTGCGGTTTGAGGATCGTCTGTGTGCATAGAAACCATCATTTTATCAAGTTTCGCGTAAGATTTGCAAGCTTGTTCTGGAGCTAGGCGTTCAGCAGCTGCCAAAAGATGATCTTCCAGTCGACCGATATCCCATGTTAATTCCCGATCGAGACTTTGGAAGGTTTCGTTTCCAAGTACACCGGTAAAATTATCTGTTAAGTATTTCATAGAAGCGTCAAGAAGATTCGAGACCAGTCGAAAAACTGGTTCTGCCCATCGTACATTAGGCAAAGTGCTCAATAGTTTATCACAATCCATAAGGGTTTGCAGCACATTATCCACAGACTTGAAAATTTATATTAAAATGTACAGTCATTGTTATAAATTAAGCATTGGATATAAAAATATTCAAGAGTATAAGTACCATATGAACAATGTGTTGATGATAGCACCTATCCATTAGTTCTCTAGGTAAAGTTGCAAATTCCTTACAAGGCCATATCCTTACAAAATGTCGCGTTACCCATCTAAGAGACTTCCTATAGACTTCATCAAGTCCATAAGCAGCAGCCAAGGGCATACACTCTAAGACGCCTACAGCACAACCGTTGCACGGCTGTAAAAAAATATCACATTAAATTCTGTAAAGAAAAAATAAATCATACGATTATACTCACTTTATGAAATAAATGGCAATATTTCACTTTTAACGTAAATCCTATGACTTCTTTAAGGCCTTCCAAGCAAAGCATATCTGCCAATGTTGCTAATTCAACAATGCTTATAGTGTCAGGAATGCAACTCTCACCACTGTATATATGACATAGCGCAAAGTGTACCGCGTTGTATGAATATCTGGATAGACAAAAATTTTATGATGTGAAATAGTTAATATTCTGGAAACATAAGAAGCTAAATTATTTGTTTACATACCCTTGCAAAGAAATAATATTGCCGGCGTTTTCTATCCAACTGCCGCTCAATATAGCAGCGAAATATTGACAACGCGAACTTAATATACATTTATGTGCCCGAATTCGACGACCACCGACATCGATGGTCACATCAGGATTGATCTCTTCGAGAAACATTCTGAGCAAATCTTCTCCTAATCTATTATACGGTTTCCCCATGGCAAAACTAGTAGAAGTTTCTGTTTCTTCGGTACTCCCTGAAAAAACACGAAAGAAATCCCATTTTTAAAATAAAGTAATATACTTTTTCGTACAACTACATGTTTAAAATATATCATCAGAAATTACCCTGCCCAGAGCGTCCCATACTACTTTGCAAACTAGATATGTCTGATTCTGAAATAACCGCTTCGGCGTCTCCTTCGGTACTTATGTCGTCGAAATGATCCGATTTCGTTAGGCCAGTAGCAATGCTCAAAGGTAGCTTCTTACCGTGTGTCCTGTGCAGCGGTTCACTCGATCTGGCTGACATTACCAATTTACTTTCGATCCAAGATGTCTCGGTAACGCTGTTGCTTAAACGATAAAAATTTTCCTGACACGCGTTGGCCAGCAAATTTATATTTGCACTAGTCGAGAGCGGCCTCTTGTCTAAATCGGATAGTCTCACAAAACTGACCGGGGGCACCTGTTTAGTGGAATTGTTCTTTACTATTTCGTCGTTATTTCGAAAGCCCAATCTAGTATCCTGATGATTTTTTCCCATTTTCTTCGTCGTCACCGCCAATCTAAAAATCAAAAGAAGCATTTCTTCCACCTCGTTCTCAATTCTATGCAATTAAAGACTAATCCCAACTGGCTTACTTGTTCTGCGTGACATCGATAAGATCGGCCAACTTGAAGTCGAGATTGTCACTCGAGGATGAAGGTCCACTGGCGCTGCTGCTGATATCGAAAGTTTCGCTCTTTCGCGCTTGATTGGTCTCGGTACTCTCCGTCGGCGTTTTATCCCAGACGGAGCTTTCAGAGATGCACTCGTCTTGTAACGCCGGCTTGGTCGTTGGATCATTTATCGTCTGCTCAGTTATAGCGTCGAGCTCCTGGTAGTTGCGGTTCTTCAAGCTCACCAGCAGCTCCTCGTTCATTATTTCGACATGAGAATTCGGCGGTGTGTCTCTCACATCGTAATCGATGCCTTCCTCCAGCTCCGGACGCTCCTGCTCCTGCTCCACGTGTTTACTCTCGAGTGCTTTATCGACTTTTCCAGCCGCTGCTTCGTTCAGCGAGTGACTGGAGCTACTGGTCCGGTGTCCGAATAGCTTGCGAAAGTCTCCGACTCGATCTACCGAGAGACTGTGCGCTCGTTTGTGTACTCGTCTAGCCGCGAGATTCGCCTGCTCGTTCGCAGCTGTCACGGCCGATTCGGGACTTAGTTTGTCCGTCTTCTCCGACTGATCGTTGCTCTTGTCGGTGTTCCAGGAGTGGCGTTTGAAAGCCGGCCTCGAGCTCGAGAGAGTTCGCCGCCTGATGACAGGCGAGCCCGACTCTATGAACATGAATACACCGGTCTTTGGTTTCTTCTCCTCGCTCGGCTGCTGCTGCTGCTGCTCCTGCGAATCTCTACGGGTGAGATCGTATCGTTTGTCAGAGAGCTTCGACGACGAGTGCGACTTGGAAACACTTGTTCTACCTGTCGATACCTCTACCTCGTTCAGGTCTATAAACATGGAGAACATGTTTTTCTTGCTGTCGCTCGGCTGACTGGTGGTCATCGCTGGTGCGCTCGCTGCAGGTTCCGGCACTCGTTTCGAGGCCACGGGGGTCGAGACCGTATTCGGTTTGGTGTCGGTGACCGTTGTCGTAGTTGCCGACAAGTCGACGAAGAACTCGCAGTAGTTCTTCTCGCTTACCGTGTCGCTGGGACGTCGCCTATGGTTGCCGTTCTCTTGTTTCGTACGCTCCCTCGGGCTTTTGACATCCTCGAGATTGACGAAGTAGCCGAGGCTCGAGTGCTGCGATTTGTCCTTGTCCTTATCCTTATCCAAGCTCGTCGAAGGAGAAAAACTAGCTGACATAGCAGATGGCGAGTCTTTGGATTTCTTTGATAGCAACTGCCTCTCGTTGTTGCTGCTGCTGCTGCTACTGCTGCTGGTGGTGGTGGTGGTGGTTTGACAATCGCTCATATCGACGACCCAAGCCGTCATCGAGGAAGACAAGTTGGCCGTTTTGACTTTGGCCTTGGGTTTGGCTTGAGACTCAGGTAGGATGACAGAACCGCCAGAAACGATTGGCGTCGATTCGGTTTTACGCTTGATGATCGGGCTGTCGGTGGGTTTTTTAAAATCCATGCTACTGACTCCACCGGATACAATAGGTGCGGCTTCGTTGCGCCTTAGCTTAGATTTTACTTGGTTCACAGACAATTCGTCGTTGATATTAACTGGCAAGCTACTAAAGGATAGATCTTCGTCGTCATCGCAATTAGCCAATAATTTATCGCTCGAACTCCTCGCTATAGAATAATTGGCACTTTCATCGTCTACGTACGAAACTAAGCCGTTCGATTTATCCTCTTTTTCGACAGTGTCAAGATCATATTTATCCGGTACGAGATCACAAATTGGGGCAGGAGCGAGTTGAGGATCTACACCTAAATTATTAATAATATCTGGATTGGATTGGCCAGGAACGTCAAAATAAGGATCTCCGTCAATGAGATGCTGTGAGTATTGGGTAATGGAATTCTGAAAGACGAGACTGCCTTGTCGCCTCTCATACTCTTGCCTAAGACTCGACAACTTCTCGTCACTCGCGTCAAGCTCGAACGTATTTCTCCTAATTAGCGATGGCCTCCTTTCTATGTCTTGTTCTTCCTCTACTTCTTTACCTTCTTCTTCTTTCTCATTTTCTTCGTTACTTTTTAACGCTTCTTTTGCTACTGATTCTTGCTCTACTTCAATGTTAGACAGCTTATTCTGCACTTTTTGTACGCTATCGACTTTTGTGTTATCCGGACAGGGCGAATGTTGAGCACTTTCCCCGCTATCGGCCTCCTTTATCTCAACCACCAGGGATTCCTTATTAGCACTCTTGCAATTGAGATCCTCTTGCAGCAGATGAGAAGAATCGAGTTTCTTGACCTTCCGAGGTTCCGTAAACGGCTCGAGGTATTTCGAAAGTTTTAGCTCTTGTTCGAATTCCGCTACCTCCTCGCATTGATTTTGCGCGTTCATGGTTTTCCGATTAGTATGTTTGAAGGAATCGTCGTTGTGGAAAAGATTGTTCGATCTCGATGAGGGGAGGAAACAACCACCAGGCAGTTGAGGGTTAGAATAAGTTAATCTTCCATTGAGATCGTTCGGATATCCAGCGACGTTTGTCGGTGTTATATCTAAATCATCGTTGAGACTGGAAGCATCGATGAAGTAGTAGTTACTGGGTGCCGATGAATTGTTTATGTCGATGTGCTGCTGCTGAATAAAAATAACCTTTTGTCATAAACTATTACAGTATATGTATTTACTAATACAGTACAGTATATACTAATAAGTGTTCAGTTTTGTATAACAGAGATGCTTTTTAAGATTATCTTCATGGTTAAAATTTTATTTTTTATTTAATATTAAACAAAAATGAAAATCTTTTAAATAATACACGATATATATAATATAAATGTTCTTAAATAAAAAAAAATGTATTACATATTAAGGTTGTACAGGCTATACCATCAAATCCAAAAGTTAGTCAAATTTAAAAATTAAGCTTTTATGATTTGAAAGTATATTTTTATACGGAGCTATACTAGTATTAAAGATCGGAATCGGTTAAAATTGATTTAAATGTGTTTTAAAATATTTTCTGACTATATGAAGACTCATTTTACAAACTTTTGGCTGCAAATTTGCCCTTTTTTACCATGTTAATTCTGAATTGTTTCATTTATAACTAATGACATACATTTTTTATCGTTGATACATGTTTAAAGTATAATTAGTTATTGTTACACAAAATTTCAAGTACTTAACATTATTTTTTTCCTTAGTTTTTTCACGATTGTATGTGAATTTTGGTATTAAATTGATAGATATAGGTATACCTCGCATGTTAAATTGAAATTTATACTTATTAATAACTTTTAAACGAGCTAATCAATCCTTCTAAAATTTTGTGGGTGATCTTGTATTGTTAAAATCCACTTATTTTCAAATTTTCAATTGTGTGTCTTCATTTCGACTATATAGCCTATACAACCTTAAAGTTATGAAATAATATTCAAAAAATTTTTTTTTTTATATACCTCAATGGTAATATTTGGCTTCTTTCCATTTTGAGTAATTTTATCTCTTCTTAAAAATAAGTCGTCGTTCGTTTTACCGTTAGTGGTATTTATCGCCATGCTGCTTGGTCCTTTCAGCGATCTCGAGGGAACGTATGAATGCGCTTCATCTTCATCATCGCTCTCGGCATTCGAATCGTAATATGGATCAGTCAATGTACGATTTTCATATTCAGAAATTTCATCCTCTATTTCGTTAGCTTCTCTAGACGAGCTCTTTTGATCGTGAGAATTGCACACAGTCGAGCGAGCTTCCCCACAAATTTTCAATATCTCATCGTTTTTCTTAAGGTTCACCGATTCGTTTGGCTCGTCTAAATCAGTGCTCGAATTCTCAGAGATGGTTTCTTGAGGACTAACCATTGATCCTGTTTCTAATCCAGAGTCAGCCATATCTGATGATGTAGGACTTTTAACATTTACACCTTGTGCTGCTGCATTTCCTAATGAGCAGCAGTTCATGTAGTAAGTGTATGCTTTATCATAAGTAGACTCTCTAAATAAAACATATTCGCATCAACAATTGGCAGCTTATTGTTATTTTTTTATTTAACCAAATGAGTTTTAGAACAGACCTTTGTGACGTTTCACAAATGTTGTTGGAAAATAAGCATGAATCATTTAAAAAAATTTGTATGAGATAGCGTTCATAATGTGAAATATCCAAATTAGCATATAGTAGCCTGCAAATTTAATAATTATGATGTAATTTAATTGTTAATATGAATTGAAAAGTTGAAGCCAATCTTATAGTTAATAGAATCTGCAAGTAATAGTTAAAATGATATTTATTTTAGTACCTAAATACATCAATTACATGAATAGGTCTCAGAGTATGAGTATCAAGTTCCTTTTCTTTATTGTTTTAGATTTGTGCAATTTAATAAATATTCCGTATATTTCATTTCGATCAAGCAAAATGAGATCTGTTCATTTAATAGAATAAATTTTTTTTTGTAAATCTTATATAACAAGAATTTATTTCTTTTTTATAAAGCATAGATATACTATTAAACAAAGAAAAAAAGTTCTCTAAATTATATATAAAAATATGTTGAAACTATATTTAATGTCCCTGTTATACTGAATTAAAACTAGTTTTATATGATCTACCACATGAACAAAACATGCAAAAGCTGAAAACAAAAAATATTATATAAGTAGCATTTCCAAGAACAAAGTTTATAATTACATTGGTAATAATAAGTTTTAAATGTTGTACTAAAACAACACAATAGAGTAAATATATTTGCTATAGCTACATTTTAGACATACAAAAGATCTTTTTTAGTAAACAAAATATTAAGTGACATATGTTCAATTCTTTTTATGCATTATAACTGCATTCTTGTTGAAATGTATATATAATATAATTTAAATCTTCTCAAACAATTCTGTTATTATTGTACCCTATATCTTATACATCTAATATTAATATTTTGTGAAATATGAAAAATAATTACTTAATTACAGTTAGTCATTTTAATTATTTTATTTAATAAAAAAAATTAATAAAGTAAGAGAATAAAAATGATAAAACAATGACTGATAACATTTAAAGCAGTGACACATTGATTCATTATTGATAATAAAAATGTCTAATTAGAATGTGACAGACAAAAAAATAATTTATTTATTAGATTAAAAATGAAGTTTATATTTAATGATTTTTTTGTCATTTTTATTTAGATAAGCAAGATTTTATAGTTAGATAAAAGGCTTTGTTCTTTTTTATTAACCTAAATAATATAATAATAATAGTAAGAAAGTAAATAATAGGAAAAATAATAGGATCTATTAACAAAATCTAAAAAGTAATCAACCAATTATTCATTATTCTACAGGAAGAAATCATCTACATTGTTAAACATGCTTAATGTTGTGCAGTAAAAAAGAAGTATAAAATCAATTGTTTGTATCAATTACAATATGTTTGTAAACTTTTGAATACCTCAAAAAGTTTTCAACTTGGAGATAAATTCCAAATTCTCTAATGTAACAATGTGCAATATTGTGTTTGTACAAAAAGTAGGGCCTAAGAAAATTGTAAAACCATGGTGATCTGATCCTAATAATACATTGATTAGTTTGTATTATTTTATATCCATGTATGATTTTCAAGTCGCAATGAAGAGATTCATTAAATATTCTATAAAAAATAAAAACATTTTTATCTTTTCTTACATGATTAAAATAATGTACGCTTTCAAATACCTGTAAATATCTTGTTGTAATAAATTGATATTCCGCACCAATAAAAGCTTTGATTCTGGTTTCTCTCGATGATCAATGGTTCTTTTAACTGTTTTATGTCCTCTATGGAGAAAAGAGTGACAACTAGATGACAGACTTAATCTTGCTCGAACCAATGTATCATGTTGTTTAGTCTTACTACCTGCAGCCATGAGGCATGACTAGTATTTCATTTTCATCTACCTTAAAATATTAAGTGTGAGTTTTTCCCATTGTTACAAGATTCTCCTCATAATTGTTATGTCAACTTGCATTTACTACATCAGTAAGTTAAAAATTCGAAGAACACACTGAACTAAACAAAAGGCACAAGACTCTAATTGTTACAAAACAATCATGTACTAAAATATTGGGGGTGAAAACCAGTTGAAATATTCAACTCATTGTAAACAATTATTTAGCTAATAGAGAACTGTCGATTTAATTTAAGAAAAGAATGAATCTAATGTTACATCTTTAAAAGTCGATAATATACACAAAGAAATAAAGTGAGATCTCTAGAGAAAGCGCAACTGCAGAAGACAAGTGTTAGTCATGTATACATATATGCATTACATATGTATAACCTGTCAAGCATGTAGTTTTGTTAGAAGGTTTTAACAAACTTTCCTTTAACTTTTCGATTCAAGAACAGACTTAATATCGAAGGACTTTAGATGAACGGGAGAGTGAAGAGAGAAGTGGAAAATACCGTATAATGTATATACACAAAAATGTGTATGAGCTGTACGCGCAACATATATGGAGGAATGTAAGAGTATGTGCCTGCAGGGGTCTATGCACATAGATTACCAATACAGACCTCTTTTACGGCTGTCATCCGTATCGTATTCTCGTTGATTAGGATAGTAATTCTTTGGCAACAATTCACTTACGCGTAAATAACATATAGACACGTGTTTATGCGACTCCACCTTTACCGAGCCCGCACGTCTATTTCTCTTTGAAATCTCGTATTTCTTTTTAAACAATAAATTATTGATCGTTACCCCTTCTAGTTGTAGCGAGAATTTCGCGGCACTGATGGTCCATAGTCCATGGAGTACACGTAACACTGACTGTCACACGATGTGTCGACTCGTGCTGCTTTCTACTGGCAAGAAAAGTAATTTCAATTTTAATTTCCTAAATCCAATATTCCAATCCAACACCAAAAGTTTTACTTCTTAAATTAGAAATATAATAAGTATTAATTATGTTAAAAGTAATGATTTTTATTTATATAAAAAAATTTAGAACTTTTTAATTATTTGCACTCACAAAATATTTAATTAGACTTTTTATATATCCGATACAATGGTTATGATCCTAAATGATTTATAGAAATGAGGAAAAGAATTTGGAGAATTTTGAGAGGTCAATACTTAATAATATATAATCAACTAAAATTTAATATAGTACTTCTTTTATACTTTTATATTTATTTTAATAAAAAATGAAACATTATAAACAAAGTCGCACGATACATAGAAAAAAAGGTAGAAATTATAAATTAGTGAGAAATTTATCCTTTTTACTTTGTAGAACATATGGCATTATATAACATTTTAATACATAAAAACCTTTCATTATATTTAGCAGATCTGTAGAATATATTCTCATTCTGGAAATAGAAGAAAAGCAGAGTGCGGCTGCCTAATATCAATAAAATTGCCTATCATTGTTACAATTATACGACATAAAATATTTAAAATTTTTTCAATGTAATTCAGAAAAAATTTATTTTTAGCAAGTTTATTTCTTGTAACGTAGATAATGAAGTTTTCATCTTTATATATGTATATTTGTTTAATGAAAAACTACAGGCAGCTACACTCACAACTATTCTCTTGCGTATAATCTCTAGACTTATGAAGTATCTTTAAAGACACAAGAATGATTTTAACGGCATTATGCACATAAATACTTTACGATAGTATTGTCATCGTATTTGCTGCCAGACCTACTGTCAAGAGACTAATGGAAATCACTTAATAATTCAAATAACCATCAGTGGTTATTGAGTCCTTTGTGCTACAAGAAACTACATAATGTGACTATGGACTCGTTGTCAAGAAGCAAGCTACCATCTAAAATTGTATCACCTAATAGAGAAAGTGGCGATACATATCTGCAAACGTCATCAATATCACCGTTATCTTAATATTGTTCATCAGTGCTGAGGCAAAACATAAGTTAACTTAACACTTTAAGGCTTAAAAATTCTAAAGGAAAGTTAACACGTACAAAATATATTCTATACCATAGCAGACCAGTCTACAATGGAAAAGTCAG
Source organism: Megastigmus dorsalis (assembly GCA_900490025.1). NCBI lineage: Eukaryota > Metazoa > Arthropoda > Insecta > Hymenoptera > Megastigmidae > Megastigmus > Megastigmus dorsalis. Next base: position 36,988 of record UELU01144261.1, on the reverse strand, counting down.
TTTTGTTGCAGATGACGTTTAACATAACGATGTATATACTTGATAAATTACAAGACTGATTCAATAGCAGGATGGAGATCCTAGCACAATATTTCGAACATTACAGACATCTGCTAATTAAAACTAAAAAAAAAAAAATAAAATACAAAATAAATTTAGGAGCTATATATAGTGCAGTATTGAGTAGAATGTATCAGTTCCCAGAAATCTCAACAAATTCACATTTCAAGTGTAAGCAAGCGATTTTTTTACATAAAGATACAACAATAATGAGATGTACAAACAATAAACTGCACTTTAATATAAAAAAAAACTGAAGATATTAACGTTTCAACGCATTAAAGTATCGTGCAGAATACTCATTCTTTAAAAATTTCTCTAATACATAGTTCATAGAAGTTAATTGCACGACTTTTATAACAATTAGGCTTGATCTATATATCATAATCCGTGGCTCGGTACAATAATCAACATTCAACAGATCGCTTGGTGTATTGAGCTTTATGGCTTGCAGGTCAGAGTACAGAGGGTCTGGAAGCTCGCTGTTTCAGTCTCGCCAGCAAGGCTTGCTCTCCATCCTCTTTATTGCTGCTAGCGGTATCCGCTGTGGCAACTGGACTCGCTGAGGCCCGAAAACTCTCGGACCTATATTTGTCCCTTAAAAAGGTCCTTCTCTCCTCTTTGTACTTTTCTATTCTTTCACGACAGCGTGGATCATCCAGATCCAGGCCGAGATTCTTGTTGAGGGACTGTGTCGACCTCTCTGAGATTCCGGTTTGTGAGCCCGACTTACTTCCGACATTGGGCGTTGAGCCGTGCTGCTGGGAAACCTCTGCCTTGTTCTGCTTCATTCGCGGAAGATATTCTTCGACACCGGAGTCTCTGCCACCACCGACGCTTGTCATTTTGTTGAACTTGGCCTCGTCCAGAGAACGACTAAGTGCAGCCCGGGTCGCTCGTGCGTGTCGAGCTCGCAAACAAGGTGGTAGATGCGTAGCTGGAGCACTGCAATACAAATCAGATATGCTTGGTAAGAGGAAATAATTCATACTATGAAAAACAATGTGAAAATGCTTAAAAAAAAAAACAACTTACGTCTGATTATGATTGTTCGCTAGAGATTCATCTAATTTCCCCCTTGCATTCTCCAGTTCTTGTTTCATTTTATGCTCGCGTACGATTTCCCTTCCAATTTCTGAGTCGAAGCTTCGCCTGTCGCGCGTCAGATCAGAATCGTATCTTCTTCTTGTAGGAATAGCTTCTATTCTATCGGCACCAGACAACCTCTGCAACGCCAACTCTTGCAAAATAGCAGCAGTATCTTTATGTGTAATCGTGTCTCGTTCAAGACTAGTATTATTCGAAGAGGAGAATGTACAAGACGAATCTAAACTAATACTTTCCGAAAGCATTTCTGGAACATGAGCCATTTCTTGTGGCTCTACAGCTGCACTGTCAGAAGGAACGACTACGTCTAAGTGGTCTTTTATTCTTGCAGATTGAATAGTACTAGAATTATTAGATTCCTGTCCAACGCATTTTGAATAATATTCGTTATTGGGAGAACAAACTTTGCTACAATTGGACAACTGTCCCAACGACTTACTGCATTTACTTTGTGATTCTTTTGATTCATCACAGGTATTTTTATCAGCTGCTTTCTCTTGCCTATCAATAATTAAATCAACCGCTTGCACATCCTCGCGCTTTCCTTGATTAAAGTACTGAATATTTTGATCTTGGCTTTCGACGGATTTGTCCTTCTCATTTTGATTGGTGTCGCATTGTATCTTATCACTGAGCAGCGATTCCCAAGTGGATATTTGACTTTCAATTTGATCATTCTGATAATTATTATAGCTTTTGATATTCGCGTTCACTTGACAAGCTGCCGTTCCACTGCTAATTTGATTGCCTCTTGTGTCATGGTTCGTTGCAAGTAAGTCTGTTTTTTGCGGCAGCAAGTTAAGCAGCTCTGTCTCATCAATTTGATTGGAGTCTCTATACCGCGCTACATTGGACTCATCACTCTCGCAAGCTGGATTAAATTCACTATTAGCATTTGTAGGCTGAGCACTTTGTTGAATACGATAATCTATATCCGACTCTGAATAACACATCGAATCTTGATGATTGTTAGTACTATTAGAACTAGATTGACATTTTCCAGGGCTCAAAATTGGCGTAATATTAGGATCCGTAATTCGTTTCAATTGGTTTTCGTTTACTTTATTCGATGACTCTAATAAACCTGCAAAGATTCACGCCGTACATTAAAAAAATAAGAAAAAAAATGAATTACAAATATAGCAATTCAACTGGTGTCATTGCACATACCTGACGAGAAATCTGCCATCATCCACTTTTCCGCGTTGCGTAAATTACTATCATAATTAGGCATCGGCGCTGACGCATTGTTCGTAACTTTCTCTCTGGGATCGATAGGCATGAAATTCGTATTAGACGTGTGTTCACAGCTCTGTTCGTAAGGCATCAGAGTATCCAAATCGGTCATGCTAGACAAGTCCGTGGTATTATTGTTTTGTGCACTCAAGGCTTGTCCCAGCGCTCTATCGTTCGCAGCCTCACTCTTACCAAATGAATTATCTAGTGTTTTACAATGTTCGCTGGTATCGTGCAGACCACTTGGCAAGCTTGAAGAAACATCGATGCTGAAACGAAATTTGACATTGAAAGAATAAACTGTGCAACTGGTAGTCGTCAGAGTCGTTTATTTATTTATTTATTTTTGTTATTGTCTATTGTAAGTCAATGTGGTCGTGGTGGTGGTGGTGGTGGTTTTTTTAACAATATCAGTAGTGAGTGAGAGGGGTTAAAGCTGTCAGCTGGAAGGTCGATGTCGGTGCAGAAGCCCGAAAGATTAGAGCTGTCTTGGCCGGTGGTTATCCGGTGGCTAGCCGGGGTAGAGGGCTAGTTAGTAAAAAGTGGTCCAAAATTACCCATGAAAGTTGGCCTCCTCGCTCATTTCGCTAGTCGTGTCGAGATCGGCGAATCTTTCGCAGGACGTCATCTCTTGGTCGAGGCTCTCCGAGGCAGGCAGCTGCTGCTGGGCCGAGTGCGAGCCGAAAGCCAAATGCTGGGGTGTGAGAGAGCTCGGCCGCTCGTCCGCCGGCGTCTCCAGCAGAACCTCGTACGCCTCCATCGCGCTGTTCCTCTTGATCGACAGGCTGCCGGTACTACAATCTAGATCGAGGCACGAGGAGGACGAGTCCTGCTCCCTCGAGGCTTTGGTTAAGGAAGAGGAGCGCAGCGGGCTGGTCTTGTCTTGCACGAGCGGCTCCTTCAGCCCGGCTGTGAGCGAGCTATCGCCCACCTCGAGCGGCAGCACGAAGCTCTTGAAGCTGATCCGGGGACTAACGGCCGCGGGGCTCGGCGTCGGCGTCAGAGGCGTCGAGGCCTCCGAGAGCAGCGGCAGGTAGCCCGGGGTCGCCAGGGGCGAGGGGCTCTCCATCTCGTGTACCTCCGCCGATACCATCACCTGTGAACAAGCGTTGCCAGGTCTCAGTCCCGCGGTCCGTCTCTGCGACCCTGCGGCAGCAGTAGCCTCTCGCCTAGCACTCACCTGGTCAGGGCTCTGGCTGTCGATGAAGCGCAACTCCACCTCGCAGTGCAGCCGCTCCTCGAGCCGGGAGCGCTTCCTCTTGGAGCCACCACCGCCGCAGCCGGCGCCGCTCACTGGCTGGCCGCCGGGGCTCTGTCCCAAGCCCAGAGTGCTCCCGCTTCCCGGCAGGGGCCGTCGGGGCGAAGCCTCCAGCGAGTCCGCCTCGGACAGCATCCGCATCTCGCGCTCCTCCAACTCGAAGCTCAGCTGGATCTCGGAGAGGTCGAGGGCTGAGGCCGCGCTCGTGGCACTGGCTGCGCTGGCCGCCTCGCCCAGCTGCTCGAAGTAGGAGTCGTGCGAGACGGAGCGGCTGTGGCCGCAGGGCCTGGCCGGTCCAGCTGCCAGCAGCGGGCCCAAGCAGTCCTCGGATCCGACGCCCTCGAGGCTGTCGGCGCTCTTGGCGGGCCGCAGTCTGCGCGCCGCTGGCTGGGGCTCGGGCAGGACGATCTCCCGAGTGACGACGGAGGAGGTGGGTCCCGAAGGCCCCGGGGCGCGGCTGCACTTGCTGCTCTGCCGGCCGCCGAAGAGGGCGCGCCAGTTGAGGGAGGGCGAGCGCTTGGAGCCGTTGCGCTTGCGGGCGCTCTGCGGCAGCTCGATGATGGTGTGATAGCGGGGCGGTAGGCCGGCAGGTCCGGGGCCCACGTCGATGGCCTCGGGCTCGGCGGCCAGGGAGCGATTGCGCGCCTCCTCGAGGCTGAGTAGTCGGGCCGAGCTGCCGGCGATGGCGAGTGACTTGGGCCGCTGGCCACCGCTCGAGCAGGCCGAGGAGGAGGATGCGCTTGGCTCGCTGGGACCCGCGGCGAAGATCAGCTCCGCGTAGCAGATGAGGAACTCGGTGACGACGGCCTGGACGCCGACACCCTGGAGGGCTGCGACGCCGCCTACCTCGAGCTCCTTGCAGCGCAGCAGGTTGGGCGCCCAGACGATGGCGACGTTGCGGGGCGTCATGCCCGTGTCCTCGCCGTGCGCCGCCACGCGCACCAGGTGCCGCATCAGGTACTCGAGCGTTCTGCAACAGACAGGGAGGAGGTTGTAGTAGCCGCAGGCTGGCACTTGGGGGACAGGGAGCTTACCTGTAGTGCGGCGGAGGGAGCTTGCGGACGGCCTCGCGCATCCGTCTGAGCCTCTCGGCGTCGCTGGCGGACTGGACGGCGCTGACGAAGCTCGAGTAGAGCTGGTAGGTGCAGAGCGGATTGGGCAGCTCGCGGAAGTACATCTTGAGAAGCGAGGCAACGGAGTGTATGTCCTGGAGGATGGTCTCGTCGGAGTGAAGGGCCGGTACGCGGTCCTCGTCGAAGGCGTGCCTCAGTCGCTGGATGTTGGAGGTGACGCCGCTGAGCCGGTATATGCCGTCGACGAGGCCGTGGCGCTCGATGAACTCGGCGCAGCAGGTCAGCACGCAGGGCACCTCCTGGGCCGAGTTGAGCAGGTGTTCGCCGAGGTCGCAGCCGAAGACCCGTTCGCGCAGTATACCCGACTGCTTGAGTCTACGTCTCGAGGGCCGATTTAGAATGAACGAGCGGAAGAAGGCGATGAGCTTGCCGTGCTTGCGCAGCACCGGCTTGACCGGCTGCAGCCTGCTGGGCTGTAGTCTGCCGAGGGCCGCCGAGGCCTGGGAACCGCAGGCGGCGGCTCCGCCCTGGCCGGAGGAGCCCGGGACCCCCGACTGCTGCCGACAGATGCCGAGATGGCGCGGCAGCTTGTCGCCGATGACCGCGACGCACTCGGCGGGAAAGAAGCCGACGGCGAAGCCGTGCTTGCCGCGCCACCAGCTGCTCTCGCCCGCCGGTGGCATGTCGATCACCGAGATCATGTCGCCCACGTGGAAGGAGATCTCGTCCTGGGCCTGGGCCTGGTGGGGCCGTACGGCGTAGGCGGCGGCGACCGCGGGCGTGTTGATGGGACAGGAGTCGGCCTCGGGCACGAGGATACGCCTGCCGCGGTTGTCGAGCTGCAGCCAGTTGAGTACCGGTCCGCAATTCAGGCCTTCGTGGCTGAGGCTGGAGAAGCGGCGCAGATAGTCCCGCAGTCGTTTGGCCTCCTCCAGTTCCTCCTCCTCCTCCTCCTCCTCCTCCTCCTGGCAGACAGAGGCAGAGGCAGAGGCGGCGGCAGAGGCGGCGGCAGAGGCGGCGGCGGCAGCCTCGGTCCGCTCCTCGAGCTCCTGGCGCTCCTCGGCCAGGTCGGCCAGCTGGGAGAACTGCCGGTCGAAGATGCAGCGGTGGAGCTGCTTGTCGAAGAGGACAAAGTTGTCGTAGCTGCGCTGCAGGGTCCAGCAGGCGTCGCCCGAGGTGACGCGCACCGCGTAGCTGCCCTCGGCCGCACTGCTGGCCTCGGGGCCCGCCGCGGCGCTCATCGAGACCTCGAGGCTGCCGAGCTCCACGTGCTCGTAGTGGAAGTGGGCGCACTCGTCGAGCTTGGGGAAACGGGCGAGGCTGCCCATGTTGGCCGCGGCCCCGGAGCCGAGGGGACTAGTCGGGTCCTCGGACGCCGAGCGGCGGCTCATCCCCCCGCTGCATCCCCCTCCCGGGCCCTGCAACCGATCGAGCAACAACATTCTCATTGCGGGACTACTGCTGGAGGCAGCGGCAACTTTGCCGTGCCGCGGCGGCGGCTGCGACGGAGGCTGCACCTTGGCGGCTGCTGCGGCGTGATGGTGATGCTGCTGCTGCTGCTGCTGCTGCTGTGGCTGGAGCTGTTGGTGCGGCTGCAGGGGCTGCTCGATGTCGTTGAGCTTGTAGGCCCGGGGTCTCTCGAACGACGCGCCCGGCATCCTTTGCAGCCTCTTCATGGGCAGTGCCAGGAGGAGACGGCCTCGGGTCAGTAGTCCTCAGCCGCACAGCCAGGTCATCCTCTTGCTCGGCTCCTCGGGCTCCGATGGCATCACCTCGACCGGCCTCGACCTCTGAAACGCGTTATTTCCTTACAATTAGCTCTTTCTATATTCTCTCTCTCTCTCTTTCTCCTTCTCTCTATTGAGCATTTATATGTATATACAAGTCATACTCTGTATTATATAGCATTGCCGCATGAGAGCGCGAGATTTCAATTTGTGATTTTGTGTGCGCGCGGCGTTGAAGGCCGCCGGTCAAGTGTCGAGACAGAGCGACGATGGGCGTCGGCGGCGAGTGCGGCAAAGCCGCACGAGTGACGAACGGCGACGCGCAATGCATGTAATGCATTTAATAGCTTGTGAGTGGAGAGAGGGAGAGAGGGGGGGGGAGGGAGAGAACGAGAGAGCGAGAGAGAGAGAGAAAGAGAAGGAGAGCAAACACGCGAAAGCTGAAAAGACAGATAGGACGGAATGAAAGATTCATGACAGCCAAAACAGCGAGTTCAAATTCCTTTTTAGGCACTTCCTCTCTCTCTCTCTCTCTCTCTCTCTCTCTCTCGCTCTCTCTCGCTTTCGCTTGCTCCTTCTCGCGCGTACGGCTAGTGTCGTACTAAGTACCTGCCTCAAGGTCTATACATAAAGTTATGCATTAATTTATCAGCCGTATCGTTAGCTCTTTTATTAGTCATGCGTGGGATTAAATTTTTTTTATTATTATAATTATGTCATTGATATTTAGTACTGCATACTTGTGTCTTTGCTGATTTGAATATTAATTCTTTTCCTTTTAAATAACATTTCATTTGAAAATATACATTTTTGTATGAAAAATAAAATTATTTAGTAAACAACATTATGACTATATACCGTTTAGAAACTTTGACTACTTTGTTTGCAACATTTTAACTAACGCTATTATTTATTATGTCTGTAATATGTTTTAGTTACACTGTGCATGTACGACAAGAAAAACAAACTAGTTCTATGTTTACTGCTAAACTAAAATGTAATTATACCCATTCAAGTACTATAGTATTCTTTAGAGTGAAGCACAAAGCAGAAGAGAAGCAAATGATAGCAACGAATGAATATGTAAAAATGAATGAAATATAGTCTCTTATGCAATTTGCATTTACAATACAATAACTACCTTAAGAATGTTTCTACACATACAGTTTCTAGCTTAAATTGATTTTCAAAAATGTATCAAATGTTGGAAAAGTATTTCAATGCTAGATGATTTTAGATGTGCCAAGAACCTTGACCCAATTAGTATATCTAATTCGAGAAAATTCATTTTGGTTACTTATATTAAATAAGTTTTAATCCTGCTTAGATAAAATAATTATTTTATAAATTTTCTGTTTAATTGTATACTGTAAGTATCTTTATGGAAGGTAAAAGAAAGTTGAATTTTAACTACAATACATTCAATTTCCGTTATAACTTGAATTTGGAATTATATTTTGAACTATTTGAATCGGACCACTGTTGATATATATGTAATATATACGTAAAAGAAGATGAGATTGAGATGTATTGATTTATACAAAATGTACATTGTAATATAAGTATTTATTAAAAAAATATGTAATTTATATTTTTCTAAACTTTTTAATACAGTAGAATGAATATTTCATTTATAAATTACTAAAAGAGAATTTTCAAGGAAAATAAAACTTTAATAACATGCATAAACTATTTTTTTCAGTTTTGCAATCAAACATAACTTTAAGATCCAATTTTCACAAAAGATATGCAAGCGCTGTAGATAAATCTAAAGCATATTCTACATTGATTAGAAATGAAAAATTAGCATAGCTTAAAGGATAGATCTAGAATGTACACTCTACAGCATATCATGAAAGAACATGATTGATATATTTCTTGCAACAAATACAAGTGAGATAGTAAGGAATAAAAAAGGGTAAGAACTGGTAAGAGAGAACGAAAGGCAAAGAGAACCGATGCCGATCGGAGACGAACGGTAGAAGATGGCGAAAGGGAAAGAGAAAATTTGTCTATATGTTAAACAGCAGCAGGAGCAGCAGTCAACAACAGCTGTCACATGCAGCACGCTTGTAAACATCGAGTTAACACGCCCATCATAACAATCAGTCGGAAAAAAAATATTATGTAAAAATTAATGCGAACGGAAACTCTGAGGTGAAACAAAAAATGCAGGTAGTTCTCTGCAACTGCATATATACGATCGGAAAAAGTAGGGTATGTGTATGCGTGTGTACGTACATGTATATGAAAGATTGCAGATACCTTGTGGACAAGCGTGAAGAAAATAATATCCCGCGAGTAGGATAGCGAGGTCCGGAGTGCTCTCGGCTCCGGGGACTTATGGTCGGCTCGCTCTGTTTTCGTTACGACGATGGAATAAACAGCGTCCTAACACGGCATTCGTAGCAGCTCTTGCTCTCTCGCCTCTTCCTCTTCGTCCGCGCGGACATAACCTCCAACAACCGCTGCTGGCAACAACCGCCAGCGCAACATCTTGTCCACTTGTCTAAGCGAGCTCATCTATTCGATACAAATTCTCGATTATTTGTGCAGCAGTCGTGCACAAGCACAGTGCACACACATATACCCAGATACACACTGCACTACTGCAAACACATACACAAGAGATGCACCACTCCGTCGACGTCCTATAAACTCATTTCGAGTCTCTCTCTTTCTCTCTCTCGCAATGCACACACGTCTCTCTTTCTTCGCTTAATTGCTTCCTTTTATACAGAGAAGAGTTGATTCAGTCAGGCGCACATCCCTTTTAGTCTGCAGCGAGAGGTTACTATATACCTATGCCCAGCGCTGGCTGAGCTGATAATATGTTGGTGCGTGCTATTGCTTGCAGGGACTGCTTGATGGACACACCGCGAATCGCGATGGTCACTGACCACTCTACCACCCAAGTACTCCTCACTTTTCAGCTCTCTACTCTATAGGCACTAGACAGCTCGTGTCCAGTAGTTCCTACTTCCAACTTTCCAAGTTCCAGGACTATCCAACGCCTGTGGGTAGTTATTTAATATTTAGGCACATAGCTAAGAGCGCTACTAGCTGCCATACTGCGGCACTCTATAGCTATACATGTATCCTACAGATCGCACTTGAATCTTCTGTCATCCTCGTTTCCATCTTCCTCACACTTTACTACTGCGTTTATATTTCACACTTTTGTCATCGCATCGCAATCTTGTATATATTCCACTACCTAATTTGATTGATATTTCTTCATCGTCGTCAGCTGCGAGCTCGGTGTATTCGTTATGTAGCTACGTTTTTCTTTTCATATAACTTTATTAAAATTTGTTCGCTAAAAGCAAGTTCAATCATCGCACGACAAATTTTGTTCCCATTTATGACGCTTTGAGGGACGAGAAAAACTACCATGAAATTAAATACTACTCCAAATTTTCCTATGCTGTAAAGTGATGAAAGAGACAGAGAGAGAAAGTAAGAAAAGCGCGAGCACAGTAATGGGTGGAAGAGAGATAGAGAGCATAAATAAGATGGCGTACGTATTGACGCTTGCGCGCTAAATGATCAACAGTATTTGAATTACTTGACTGTGCTGTGATATTGAAAGGTTTTTTTAAATAAACATTTTTCTATAGGATATTATTTTAAATAAAAAATAAGTAATTAACTAGATAAAATGTTTTTACAATTACATAATTAATTTAAATTAATGAATATGAAACAAAAATAGAAATATAAAATTTTTCCGACATAGTTTTAAATTATTTTACTATAAATATAAAGTTATTTTCTTAACGTTATAATTAATCTACCTATCATATAATTAGCATTAGTAGGGCGATTAAAACAAAACTTTTTATAAATTGTTTAAATAATTATTGGTAACATTATTATTGTCGTTCAACTAACCCCTCCCTAAGCGTGTGGGCCTTCGAAGGGGTGAGAATTTTCATGGCGACCAAAACATTACACTTCGCTCCAAATGCTCTATGTAATCATGTATTTAAAGTAATGAACAAATCAGCATTACAAAGTTCATTTATAGAGAATTTATATAGAAACATAGGGCATTCGGAGAGAAATATCACGTTTTGGTCAATGGGCTTATCAACGGCCTCGAAAACCCCTGAGTATTATCGATTTTGCAATAACGATAATTTTGTTAATTTAAATTGAAAATCTATTAGATATCTCGTTTTATTTTTTCTCGCGCATTGACAGGCAGATTTACTGAGAGTTAACCGATGAGACCCTGCGATACACACCGCGAGCTGTCGTTTCACACCTTAAGCATTAGGATCCTGGTCCGATATCTGACCAGGTCTTTGCGATGCGCGAGGAACTGCCTAAAATTATTTCGATCGGGGCATACGCCTTCTGAATTCTGGTATAGGGCTACTGAAGTGGTCCCGAATTCGATTCCAGGCACCGGCGTTTTTTTTACAAGAAAAAAAAAGTCTAATATAGAACGTCGAATTGCGGGTGATGCTTCTTGATACACCTATTACTCTGTCAGGGGGGCCGAGTTGACCGGAAGTACAAGGGCCCTTACGAGATTTCGCACCTCATCTTGCACTATTTTATAAGGAAAAACATAAAAGTCCCCCTGGGATATCAAGCACGAATGGGCATATATATGCGCGCCACGACTAATATATATATATATATATATATATCGATCCCAAAGAAGGGGCCCATGACTAATAAAACAAAAGGAAGAAAGAAAACAAGAAACCTGTCACATTAAGTACATAATTTATTACCTTTTATCATATGTAAAAATTTACAACTTAAAAATTTACTTGTACATAATTTTGACAATTTAAATATATATTCCTTCTTTATAGATTGGAAAACGGACCCACTAATTGAGCAGAAAATCTATTGTTTTTTAGAAACACTTAATTTTTTATCCAAAACTTTTCTAAACTAAAATTATGACTATTTTCTATTGTGGTTTAAAATCTTAGCTTTGGAATAAATATAACTATTTTGTTTTTGAATTTTGCAGAATTGTGACATATAAGTATCAGTGATTATTTTGAATAGGTATATAATCAAATTAACTATTATCTTTAAACTGATAATCGTTCTTTTTGTTAGGATCTTGTTATAACATGTGTTTTAAAATAATGCGTATTAAAATAAATAAAATATATTTTATCTTCTTGATCATTATAATACATTTAACTAAAACCTATTTTAAGAAGTTGTATAATTATTTATAAGAAATATATATTCTTATGACTTTAAATAAAATAACAAATAAATACTATTTATAAAAAACTTATAGCTACTTAGATAGCAGGTACACTAAAATTACTGTTTACTTGTGCAAGTAATAAACAGCCTACTGTTTCTTCAAAAGCATTTTCTTTCTTTATATTCAATGAATCTAAAAGTTCTTTCTTGAAATAGTCATCTTGGCTATTTTGAAATATAGCAGTACAAGCTGAGTTTAGAATCTTACAAGACAATATAAAGTCATCCATTTGAACATGATTTCTATACAAGTACTGCTTACCTTTTCTAAGTATAAACTTGGTATTGCAGTCAGTCTGTTCTAGTTGAATAATGTAACACAATAGTGATGATGAAAACATACTCAAGTAATTTTTATGGACTTGAAACTGCAAAATAATTAATTAATTACAGCTTGATTAAGTTATATTTATTTAACTAAAAATATCTAAAAAATAATCCATAACATTGAAATAATTACAGAAAGTTTTATAGAGATGTAAGACTTTTGTGCTGACAAATTCTTCTGAATTTCTGGTGAACGTTCTACCATTAAAGACATTAAACCACTTTTATTGTATATAACATTCCATAATTGAGTTGTAGTTTGCCTCTTTTTTTCTACTGTTGCCACAACAAAATTATTTTTTAATTTTTTACAATCAAGGTAACTCTTTATTGTCTTATTGAATAATCTTAAACTTGGACAACCACAGCCACATTTTATCATCTGAATGGTAAAAAATTCATCTTGCTCCAAAATATTGAAGTCCATTTTTATATAACATTTGGCTTTCAGTCGTAATCTAGTCCATAGCATTTTTTCTGTAATCTGCAAGCAAAGTAAATTTTCAAAGTTACGATCATAATTAAGAATAAATTTATGTATGTATTTAATTAAAATATATAGGTAGTCTAAAAACATAAATATAAAAGAATTTTAAAATTATTTAAAAAAAATATTCGCTATAGTTTCTCTCTTATTCATTGATACTTTTTTTAAATGAAATTTACCTGTTTTACTATGAATGTCAAAGATTCTGGAGTTATAACAAAGCAATTCATCGTACGAAACCTCTTAGTTTTTGTTTGGAAAAAATTGAAACGATATAAAATGTACCTACAATTGAAAACAAAGTTCGCGGCGTTCCAACTTCGTTAACGATCGATCGATTAACTGCACGATTATTGGAATTATCGTAAAGAAATAACTACAATACCTTACTATATGTCTATTCTTATTATTTTTCATACAATCTATCAATCAATCTTAAATAAAAAATATCATTGCTAAAACTTATTAAAATAAGTTTATTTCGTTATCATATATTTTCAAAAGTCGTTACCATCAGATGTAAGAAATATCGAATCTTTTAAACGAAATGCGTTCTTTAAAGAGAAGAAGGAACGTAAGTATCGTGAAGCTAGAGCCTCAACAAAATAAAAAGAATCGCAAATTTTTTAACATTATTCACATAATCTTTATATAGGTACACTCTGATTTCTTTTTTGATTAAGCTCATAATTGAAATTTCCCTCCTTCAATTTCAACGGAATGAAGTACGTAGCGTTCGACAGTTCGCGAAAGCGATACATCAAGCATCGCTAGAACGCGAAAGAGCGAGCCACGGGTGCGATCGCGGAAGAATTCGTGCGGCTATAGTGATCGGGGTTTCTCTTCTCTTCTCCGTCGACTCGGTTTTTAAGCCCCTATAGTTTCTCATCGACGTCCGGCGCGAAGCAAAGGGCATTAATCGCAGAAAAGCCAGGATGCAGGCCAACTTGTGGAATCTGATGTCCATGAAGGTAATTTTCAATTAACTCTGCACCCACACCTTAACAAGAGTGTCACGCATCTCCGCGATCAGATAGTTTTTCCCCATTCGGTCTCCTTCGGAGGCTCTGAAGGGCAATCTCGTGTCTGTACGAGATTTTGCTCGAGATTTTTCGTGTCACGCTAGATCGCGGCATTCTAGATTACGTCCACATGTTGTTACCACATCGATAAGAAAATCATCGGGCGATTCGTACGGGCATGTCCACAGCTCTGATTTCCGAAAGGCTGTACGAGCCACTGCGGCGTTGGTTATGTCACTTTTTTGGAACGTAGAGAGCTTCTGCTTCGGGGGGTCTTGTGTGTCGTGTTTTCCATCTCGCTTCCACTCCTGCAAGATCCGTGACTTTTCTTACGATACTTTTATCGGCTGAGACTTGACTTAAAAACATCGCGTATGTCGAAATCGTTTAACGAATAATTTGCGTATAGATTTAGATAAATTATCATTTATATAGATACAGGTGATCATTATATTAGAGAATTTAAGAGCAAATATATTTCTATATTTCATATATGCTTTTTACTTTATATTTTTATTTTTAAATTAGAATAACTTAATATACAATTGATACAATCATTTTAAGAATACAATGTACTTTGGAAAGACAGAAGTTAATTAATAATTATGTTGATAAATATTAATTGAAATATTAATTATTTTACAGCCATCATGTATGAAACGTGCTGTGAATCCTGTATTGTCAGCTATTCAACAGCGAAGATATGCAAGTACTTTGGAGGCCGATATTGTCGTCATTGGTTCAGGTCCAGGGGGTTACGTAGCTGCGATTAAAGCTGCTCAATTGGGAATGAAAACTGTTTGCATAGAGAAGGATCCAACACTTGGAGGAACTTGTTTAAATGTAGGATGTATCCCCTCGAAATCTTTGCTCAACAATTCACATTTTTATCATATGGCACATAGTGGAGACTTAAAAGATAGGGGCATCGAAGGTGAGTATCAATAAAAATAGTTATTTACTTTAGATATAACGTATCTGTTAATCTAAAATCATATGTACATACATACATTTTTATTGAAATTATGTTCTAATATAATAATAGAATCATATCTTATCAACCTTTGATGTTTACACTATTGATTCATTTATGTTTTTTTTATAGTTTCTGGTGTAAGCCTTAATTTAGATAGACTTATGGAACAAAAAGTGAATGTTGTTAAAGCTTTAACCGGAGGAATAGCTGGCTTATTCAAAAAGAACAAAATAGAGTTGGTTAAAGGACATGGAAAAATCACTGCTCCGAATACAGTTACTGCTCTTGGACCAGATGGCTCAACTGTAGCTACAGTCAATACTAAGAACATTCTTATTGCAACAGGCAGTGAAGTTACACCTTTTCCAGGAATAGAAATTGATGAAAAGAATATTGTCACATCCACTGGTGCACTTTCTTTACCAAAAGTACCTGGAAAATTAATTGTAATTGGTGCTGGTGTTATTGGTTTAGAATTGGGATCAGTTTGGCAAAGGTAGTTAAAAATTAATTATTACTTATTTATACTGTATTATCATGCATGTACAAAAATAGATGGCAAAATTTGCTTCTATTTTTTATTTTTAATTTACTTATATACAAAAATTTTAAATTAATTTGATCATGTGAATTTAAGGTTGGGAACTGAGGTAACAGCAGTTGAGTTTATGACTTCCATTGGTGGAGTAGGTATTGATGGAGAAGTAAGTAAAACAATGCAGAAAATAATGACCAAACAGGGACTTAAGTTCAAACTAGGAACGAAAGTAACAGCAGCTGCAAAAACTAATGGATCAGTTCAAGTAGCCCTTGAAGATGCAAAAGATCCAAACAAAAAAGAGAACGTAACGTGTGATGTACTTTTGGTGTGTGTTGGTAGGAGACCATTCACCAAGAATCTTGGTTTGGAAGAACTTGGAATTGAAAGGGACGAGAAAGGAAGGATACCTGTGAACAGCAGGTTCCAAACTGTTATTCCAAAGTATATTTATTGATAATTAATATCTAAATTTTGAATTCTTATTTTATTCTTCTACAATTAATTATAATATTTACAATCAAACAGCATTTTTGCTATTGGTGACTGCATTCATGGACCTATGTTGGCACATAAGGCCGAAGATGAAGGAATCATCACAGTAGAAGGCATTGCTGGAGGTAACGTCTAATTGTTTTATAAAAACAGTAAATTAAGAATAGTCAATATAAATTATTAATAGTGATGACTTCTTAGAATGTGTTATCTATGTATAAAAAATTAATTGAATCTTAATTCAGGGGCTGTACATATAGACTACAACTGTGTGCCGAGTGTTATTTACACACATCCAGAAGTTGGTTGGGTAGGCAAATCAGAGGAAGATCTAAAGAAGGAAGGCATTGACTATAAAGTAGGCAAATTCCCATTCATGGCCAATTCAAGAGCAAAGACCAATCTCGAAACTGATGGATTTGTCAAGGTTCTGGCTGACAAAAACAACGACAAAATTTTGGGTGTCCACATAATTGGGCCAGGTGCTGGTGAACTAATCAATGAAGCTGTCCTTGCTATGGAGTACGGTGCTAGTGCTGAAGACGTTGCCAGGGTTTGCCATGCTCACCCAGTAAGTTTTCTTTTATTCTATCTTCAACTTTAATTACAGTAAATATATTTTTCATTGAAGTAGTATATTATGCTGAAACTGATTCATAATATAAATACTTTAACTATAAATACTTTAACTATAAGCATATCGACTTTGTTACTTTTTCAGACTTGCGCCGAAGCACTCAGAGAAGCACATTTGGCAGCATACTGTGGCCAACCGATCAACTTCTAAGAAGACACAGACATTCGAAAAGACGCTGTAAATCTCGGGAAGGCATTGTAGCTCTAAATCTAGTCTGCATTACGAGATGCTGCACTCCGAGGTAATCGGGCGAGATTATTGTCGACAATCGGTCGCCAACGTTTTTGCCCGATCATCATCACTGTTAAAACACGAACGAGACAAAAAAGAAAATAAACCAGAACTGTAAATAAGAATTTCAAATCGACGATTTGAATGAGGAACGATTGTTTCTATTCGTTTAGGTTTATATCGTCTTATAAGCCTCGTATTTATTGAGAATAAATCGGTAGCCATTACATCTTAAAGATGTATCGGGCTGTGAAACGTCTGATGGACTTTCTTCTCAATCCTACCCAAGGAAAAATAACTAACTATTTATAATGCTCATTCTCGTTCAAAATGCATTTTATTTTATTTCATGTGAATAAGGATCTGTTTATGTAGTTTCTTTTTTCAATTAATTTATGTTTTTAATTTGAAAGTTTTATTTGGTAATGAAAAGGAAACAGGTAAAATGATTACTGGCACATATGTACAATAGTTCATTTATTTTAAGCGTTTCATGTAAGTGATTATTGAATTTGATCAAAAAAAGTGTAAAAAATTTATTGTAGATAAGTTTAGGGTGGTAATCCCTAAAAGTTCATGCTTTTTATTAGCGTGAAGTAAATGTTGAAAGTAACATACATAATAAAGTTGAAATATAAATGTACTTAGTGTAACTCATGATTGTAGTTTTAAAATGTGTAAATTTTTTTTATTTAAAATTTTTAATATTGAATATAAAGATTTCAATAGTTACATTATTATGATAATTAATAAAAATACTTTTTTAAATAATTCATTAAATTATAGCATAGTCTAACTTACAGTTTTTTAAAAAAAGATAATATTCTACTAGCATTGAATTTCATGACCTAAAATGTTGATCTAATAGCATTTAAAATAAGTGGAAGCTATGTAAAATTATCATTAGTTACAAGGTCAAGTAATAACCTTTTTTCAGGTGATCATTAACTTGCAAATGAAAGTTGAAAATATACAAACTCTGTTAACTATTATAGTAACATAAAATAAAATAAAATATTTACTTAATTTACATAAAAAATTACGAATTCAAATAAATTTAAATTTAAATTAGAGATTTTTTTTGCGATCTGACTACAGAGATGTTTCCATCAAGTTAACTTGCATTTCTGTAAAGAGTATTTAAATACCTTACCTAGTTTGTGAGTAATTGGCATTTAATTTCGTTTTACTTTATGTGCATTCTTTCTATTTACCTTTTATGTTTTTCTTTTAAGTATTTAGACGATTTCCCATATATCTATAGCTTAGAAGTAAGAGATATTACAGGAAAAGTTTAAAACGATTTTTTTATTTATTTGTAAATATATAAGTAAACAAGCATTTGAATAAAATATCTTATTGCAAATAACCATATTTATTAAAAAAGATTACACAGTTTTCTAGGTGTGAAATTTCGTCTGCATTCCATTCAATAATAAAAGTAAATTTTTAGTAGTTTCAATATCGTGATATAAAGTACGACAGTAGAAATCTTCATTTTTTAAAGGAGCATAAACCATTCCAAAATTTCTTTATTCCAATGAATGAAAAAGTTAATCATGTAAAATGTATGTATAAGTAGTACTATAAAGGTTGTAGTAAGACACCCGCTGCTTAGAAATTGTAGTCGGTTTTCTCAAATTCACGATTTCTTAAGAGATCACTTTTATAAATTCAGGATTCAATTCAATTAAACGTAGATTAAGATTGAATATTATGTGAAACTTCTGAATCGAATTTTCCCGCCGTATATTTGCTCTTCTACTATATATTCGCATATTTTCCATTGGCGTCAGTACCCGTGGCTCGGCTCTTTTATGCCTACTCCAAAAAATAACGCGTTCGATGCGAGATTTGAACAGCTACGCCAGTGAATGCTTAGACCGATTCTACATATAAGTAGTTGGCGCGTCTGAGTAGGATAAGGAACTTGCTATTTTATTTACATTTTTTGTGCTGTTTTGAACAATGAAATTAAATTTTTAATATTATAAGACAATTATCATTATTATCATAAATATTCAAAACAAATAAAACATCCCAATAAACACTGTCATCTTTAACGATATCCAAGTACCACCAATAAGACATCTTTAAGAGAAAACTACTAAAATCTTCTCTTAAAGACGTCTTTTACGCGCTATTTGGATGTCTTTAAAGATGCCGTTTTTATTAGGATATTACAAATAATTCTAAATTAGTGGTTTTCATGCTAAACTTATGTGCAGATTATCTTCGTCTTGCCGCAGTCGGCATCAATCTACTCTTATAAGTACTTCACAAACAACCAAAAGAACGAAGCTAGAAATCATTAAAAGTAAAGGTTGGTTTTTGTATTTCAAACGCCTGAGCAGCTCGGCACAGCGCTGCAACTCCAGAATCGACTTCGGAGTAGCAGAACGCGGCGACGGCAGCGGCGGCGGCGGCGTCGTTGGCCGCGCGCTCGCGCCGTGCGTTCGCGCGGGGCTGTCCGCGGATGATATATACCGTATAGCTGTGTATATACACATCAGAGAGAGTAGCAGCGCAGAAGCTCGCGTATCCCAGCAGCAGCAGCCGTCAGTGCTTTGGGCTCCACGGTTGCCGGCGCTACTCCGCCCCAGTCCACGAGCACCGGGCCAACTCGAAGCCCGGCAACGCCGCGATCACCGCCGGCTCGAGTCTCGACAGAAACACACGCGCACACGCGCCGTGCGCTACTGTGTACAGTGTACATATCCTACCTCCCCATCCCTGTGCAGTGTGCGCACTGACAGAGAGAGAGAATAAGAGTCCGGCTGCTCAGGCTGCTCTCCGTCCAGCAGAAAAGAGCGGACAGAGCCGCGGCCGGTACGGCCTGCGATAGAGAGAGGGAGAGAGAGAGAAAGAGCGAAACACGCCCAAATGTTATTGTCTATCACTGCCTGGAGGAGCAGCAGCAGCCGCAGCAGCAACTCCTCGTGAGATAAAGATTATAGTATACACTGCAAAGGACTGGAAAATATGTCTCGACGTCGTCGTCGCACGCACGCGTGCGCGTGATGATGTGAAAAGCGCGTGCAGTGTGCCGGTCCAGAGTGTGTGTGCTCGCTAAAATCGTCGTCGTCGTCGTCGGGAATTGAAAAAGAAAAGTATACAGAGCAGCCGCTTTTATGTTGTTGTGAGAGAGAGTGGTGTGCGCGAAGTTGAAGGAGAAAAAGAAAGAGAGAGAGAGGCGGCGATTTAAATAATTGTGTGTGCTGCGCGGTGTTATCGGTCTGGAGGCAGTGGTGCAGCAGCAGCAGCTTTTGGATTCACGCGGGGTTAGACATGTAGCCGGTCAACGATGTGGACGACCACGAGGAAGACCAAGTACGCTGTCGGTGAGTTGGTATAAACGAATCTCTCTGCATGTGTGTATTTCGACGAGGTGACGATTACACGTTAGAGGTTTGTATCGAATTTAGAGTTGGACCGTGGTCAGTAAAGCCCGTGTGTACCTACCGGCGACGATTATAAAGCCAAACTGCCAGAATAGCGTTTCTGGATACTTATTATCGATAACAATGTTTCTTTCTCGTTCTCGATCCTCGTTGGTGATAGCAGTGAGGAGAGAGAGAGGTACGGTATACACAAAGAGAAGACGGAATAATGGCCAGACAGTGGAAAAAACTACAGGGACGGGGGAGTTTAATTGAGCGAGCAATAGAGGGAGAGAGAGAGAAGAGAGAGAGAGAGACAGAAATTCGGGTAAACTCGCTGAGGATACGCTAACGACTGTGAGTGCGTGTACGTACGCCAATACTGCACACAGAGAGGGAAAAAAGCGTTTTTATTGGAGTGGTAATAGCGAGCGGAGGAGGAAAAGGGCGGCAAAGAGCGATGGGGGCATTTAAATTGATGCGGTTATATATAGGCTTTTTGCGACTCTGCGATGCCGCGAGGGATGCCGTGCGGGCGAATTTTTCAGATGCCCATCGAATAAGCGCTGTGCAATTTGCGAGGCATTTCTCTGCTGCCGAGCGACGGCTGATGCGAGCGAATTAACTGCTCTGACTTCCCCTTTTTTTTCTGCTTTGCTATTACGGGTTGGTTGGCGTTTTCATCGAGTTCCTTGGGTTCCTTGGGCTCCTTGGGTTAAAGACCGGCGCGGATGGGAAGCATTTCCACGAGCGTATAGTGCGTATTTTATAGAAGTGAACGATGGGTTTTTTTGTTAGTCTGGGTTTTGTTGTTACGGAAGCTGTGGGATTATCGCGATTAGCGTCGACGAGATATGGGTGAGTAAGCCGGAGATCGTTTGTCGTTTCGTGTGGTAGCGCGTATACTTGATTTGATTTTTTTTTCGTTCGATGCTTGGATAATCATTGTATAAGTGACGTATGGCTAATCTAAATATTTATCACATGATTTCCTGTTAAAGTGTCTCTCATTCGACAACGAACTGCATATGGACATTAATTATATAGATTGCGCTTCTTCATATCTGCGCCATGATTATATTTAAATAAAAAGTATAAAAGACATTCTACTGCAATGTGATGCTAATTTTTTTTTTTAAAAGACTGTATTGCTTTTAAGCTAATAAAATGGTTGCGTTATGTCGATGATACTTTTGTTGAGTCAAATAACGATGGATAAAATTTATTGAATTCACGAGGGGGGGGTGAAATATAAGCTACACATACATTGCGTCGCCTCGGAGAAAATCGTGACGTGAATTCAAATAATTCATATTCGCCTCATCCTTTTTTTTTCATTGATTATAATCGCTTGTATTAAAAAGTCAATACACGTCAGTTTCACAATGCGAACAATCTCCATTCAATAACAAAACTCAGTGACGTACAAATACAAAAATATCAACCCCTATAAAATAGAGGATATATTTTTATCCATCCTGCAACCTTGACTTTTCTGTAAAATAAAAATCGTCTACTATACAACGTAACTACTTCGCCGTATCACGACAACTCCAATAACAATAAATTCAATGGCAAAGTACCTCCTATACAGACGCGCAAAAAACACCCCAGCAGCAGCACATCGTGTCGGGCGAAAAAAAATTGGTCAGAAAAGATCTGACCCTCAAAGAAAAGTAGCGCGCATTTTCCTGGCTTATACACACACCGGGCTAAAGTTCAAGATATAAGGCTTGCGGCGGTCTCTCGTCCCGGCTTCAGGGAAAAGCGTCGCTCCCTCTCTCTCTCTCTCTCTCTATCTCTCTTTTTATTTTCTCTCCCTCGCGTGCGTGCCTTTTACGCGCCAGCCCATTCATGCATTGATCGAGCGCGCGCCTCGAGCAGAGAGAGAGAGAGAGAGGAGAGTAGTAAGGAGAGTCCGCTTGATAAGGCCATACGCGAGAAGCCCTTGTAATGCCTCCTCTCTGGGCTTTTGGCAATTGTTTGTAATTAGGCAGATGCTTAGCTTTCGCTCTTTGAACTCAGCGTACTGTCCACTCTCTCTGGTTGCGTAAGTAAAAAGAAAATGTGGCCACAGGCGCGCGACAAAAACACTGTGCTGCGCAGTATTTTTTTTTTGCACGAAAGAGCTGATGATTGATTAGACGTTTCTAGTCGTGAATTTAAAGCTGTAGGTTCTGCTTTGCAAAAAGAGAAAAACAGCCGAGCTATTCGTTAATCGAAAAGTTTCAAGTGTACGGAGCAGAGAGTTCAAAAGCCATATGCTTCCGTACCTTTTGGCGCACCCGCGGCAATGGATTTATTTTAAACTTTATGATTCAGGCTTTTACAACTTAAACGCGTGTGTAGCTTACTGGAAGTACAAATTATGAATTAAAGAGTTTTATTAGCTTGTTCGAGGGGGAAAATTATTAGTAGGAGAAGTGCAAAAAGGTAGCGTGATTAATCCATTCTCGCTGTTTTAAGTATAGAGTAAAATAAGTACTAACACCGACTCGAGTATACCGTCCTTTGAAGCTATTTTAATTAAAGCTTTGTGAAATAACATTTTGATAAATAACATATTTCATCATTTTATTAAACGTACTAGCGTAAAACAGAATAAATCTGTACTTTTTGCAATGTGTCAGTGATTGGATAATTTACCTTAATAAATACAGCTTATTTCAAGTGTAGCAAGAAATAAAAAATTTTACAATTCCACAATACAGCGGAATCATAAATGGTTATAACAGTTAAGACGTCATGGTAATTGTAATTGTAAAATATCGTCATTTTAATTTAGTTATTATTCACACTTGAGTTATAAAGTAAAAAGTATATAGAGATGAACGAAGCAATAGCAGACGACATTCATTCTTAAAATCTATTCAAACACAGCAGCTAAACGTGTTTCAAAAATTCTCACGCTTCTAAGGTGACATCATTCATGAGCAAATTAAATTTATTAGAGTCCGCTTGCAGTCTCGAGCTTTCTGAGCTTGCGAGGATAAAATTCTTTTTTTAAAAAGTGAGTGCCGGGTCACGAATTAAATTAAATTAATTAAATGCCAGGGTCGGTATAAGCAAGTTTTCCAATGAACACTTTGAATTTCTAAGTATTTTCTTTAAAGTTCTTTAAATCTCTTTAACTATAAAACTGGTGCCTGATTAAAGGGTACTCCGATAAAATTTGAGTGTAACTGTTGCACTTAACTAAGCTATTCAACGAATTAGATATATATCCGCATTACAAAATTGTTTTCGCGTCCCTAGTATATATATATATTTTCTTCAACAAAGTAAACATTTTTTAGCACTATCGAAGAAAATATCAAATAACCTACTCGCTTCATTCGTATTTATATACTGCACACATTTGTCGGAGCAGATCTTTGGATCGTCGCTTCTAAAATGGCAGATATACTCGAGCCCTCATAGTTTGCCACATTAACAATGTTCGTCTCTATTCTCCCATCCGCAGAGCTTCAGCGACTAATTTTCTCATTTTCTTTGTTTCACTCGGTTTCATATCCGTTTGTCGAGTTCTCTCTCACACTCGCTCTCTTTCTTCGTCTCCCTTTTCTGGTCTTTCTTCTCTCCATTCTTTCCGCAGCGCGTTCACGACTTGCCCCATTGTTACAGGGCTTCAAGAGAGAGAGATGGGCCCTCCTGATTAAAGTAAATGCTCCAGTTATCGGTGCTGCTGCCGCTATACCTCCTGCTCCTGCACTTGCGCAGTCGGAACCACAATTGTTTGCAAACCCTTGAAAGTCTGGATTTGATTTTTATTCAGACTTTGATCATCATGTCGACTTCATTTTCATCTTCAATTTGTATGCTATTTAAATTTGTTAGTAGTTTCTTATATGTTAATAATATCCGCTTTCAGAAAGTTTCGTTGACCATACAATTTTTTTACATACAATTGAACATATTTTTTTCTTCCAATAATTTTGAAACCAATCACCTTAGCAATATTGCGAATGTATCTGAATATATTTTTCAAATTTTCCGATATAGCAGAATAGAATAGTGATCGAAATTACAAAGCAAACGCCAAGATTAATAATCACCTTGAAAATAGTGACTGGATAGTAGGTAGCGTTCCTTTCCAACACTTTAATGTCGAAACAATTATAAAGCTTATTAAACAGTCGATGAGTGGAACGTGAAAGAATTCTTTTGCGCATACATATCCCAGAATTTTTTCATTATTTTTATGATTAACTAACAACAATAATTTTTCAGTAACTCGCAAAAAATTCATAGCATTTAAAGGTATCGCATTCCTGTGCGATTGTTTTTTAACTGATCATATACGCATTGCTGAAGAGAACTTTTCTACATGGATTTAATAATAAAAATTCTTTTGTTTTTACTCCATTATACCTAGACTAATTAAAATCAATTTGTAAACCTTTATTAAACGTCTTTATTTTTTCAAATCTTGTATCTGCATATTATGGAAAAACCCTCACGACAGTTTGCGCTTATAAGAAAATAATTACAAGAAAATGAATTTTCAATTTGTCTTTGCCGTACGACAACTCCATCATCCCCTGCAGTATCAGCCACAAGCATTGACACATCTCTTAGTCAATTGGACGACAACTGTGAAGATCCCATTGCAACGGCTGATCGTCCAGACACGCACAACGACGAATCGGTCTCTAAGACGTCTTCCATCACTATATACTACGAGCCGCGTGCAGCCGGCCTGTCTTCACAAAAGCGGCCTCCCTCCTCGCGCGCACAAAAAAATACAACATAATAAACGAATCTCCTCTCTCACAAAGCCGCGCGCGAGTTATTTAATCCGAGAGCATCCAAGTATAGACGTTTTTCTTTGCAGGCGAATAATAATCGTAATGAAAATCGGAGGGGTTGCTGCTGCTGCTGCTGCTGCTGCTGCGGGCTTTGAAAGAGAAAAAAAAACTTGCCTCGCACAATGCGGAAATGCCGCCGCTGCTGCTACCGCAAAATGGGAACGAGAAAGAAGAGAGAAGAGAGGCTGTATAAAGTTTCTTCTTCTTTGCAGCTCTTCTTCTTCTTTCTTATAGACGCCGTTCCGGTCGAATAGAGAATCGTTGCTTTTCTCGTTGTGTCTAAAGCTGATTCTCCTCCTGCTGT
Source organism: Megastigmus dorsalis (assembly GCA_900490025.1). Taxonomy (NCBI): domain Eukaryota; kingdom Metazoa; phylum Arthropoda; class Insecta; order Hymenoptera; family Megastigmidae; genus Megastigmus; species Megastigmus dorsalis. The sequence continues at coordinate 12,075 of UELU01144261.1, read as the reverse complement.
ATGTATATATATAGCAGTACCGTTCGAAAGGTAACCTTATTGTTGCCGACATAGTCCCATCCGCGGTTTTAAAGCTCCAATATTGCGCGCGAAAAAAGTGCTTATAAAAAGGTGGAGCGATGAAGTAATGGTTCAATAAAAGATAAATAAATAGAATGCAATTCGCAGTGAACTTACGAAGAATATAGCTAGCAGTGAAATAAACATTTCTTGATTCTGGGTAAATTGATCTTTTAGTTTCTATATTGTTTATGAAAAATAATGTTCTAATGAAAACCGTAGATGTTAATTGTGCTAAAAGACACACTGTATTTTTTGCATTTGACTGTACCGTGTTGAATTAGCCAGCCTTATTAATAAACCGTGAAATTTAAAGAGCCTCCGACGAAAAAGAAAAAAATACTTTGCGCAGCAAGTGTGCGTAGGTAGGTACCTGAAAAAAAAAAAAAAGAACTACTGTTGCTCCTCGTCGTTGCTACTCCTCCTCCTCTTCCTCACGCGCTCACATCTCCCTCGAGATATTCTGTCTGCGATGCGACGTGGCAGCGGTGCGGCGTCGGCTGCTGTTTTCCAGAACTCCTGCACGCGGGGGTATTTATTTGAAACAACATCTCTCCGCGACTCTGCTTCTGCAGCCGAGAAAGAGACGTGTGTTTTATATCGCGTGCTTACGCGATGTCGCCGGGAGGCGCTTTTCTACGCCGCGATTAAAAGAGCTGCGGCCTGATTACGCTATTCAATGGTGTCTCTTTATTTTCTTTTTTGCGAAAAAGAGCCACTTATGGGTTTGACTAATTGCGAAGGGTCTGGAAAGTTTTTGGGAGGAGGTCGAGAGAAGTTTCGAGGATAAATAATCGAGGCTTTGCACCGTTAATTATTTTAATTTAGCGGCGGATAATGAGCATGGAGCTTGAATAGTGGTAGTAGGAGAACTTTTTTTTTGCGCGCGCACTAGGAAAAGTTCGCAGTTGGTTCGACTTTAAATTTTGGCCGGTAGAGTCATTCTCGTACTTTTTAATCCAGCGATTACCTCGGTTTTCCATAGTTGGAGAAGCTAGAAGTTTTCACAGTACGGGAGAATTAAGTGATATATTGCATTTTATATTTTTTAGTTTTGTTGCAGCACTTATTATACAGATACACTTTTATCTGTTCTGCGTACAGACACATATGTATTCAATTTGCAACGTAACACGAGCTTTTGAGCGATGCTCGTAAAACTCATTCATGAGAATTTAATAGTTAAAGTAAAAATTAGTCATGCCGATAGTATATTACAATGAACTTTTTTTTTATAAAAATGTTAAATAACGGATTTTAGTGATTTTAATAGAATCATAGTTTTATTTTTCCAATTTGTATACATATTACTGACAGGTTATTTTTAAATCAAACGGTTAACGATCCAATAATATTTTCCACTAATATTTGAGACTTGAAACTAGTTTCTTTGTATAATATTTGTGTGCAAATTTCTGTAATTGTACTATGGACAACCGACGATAACAAGAGCTATTGGAAGTGATAGTCGCTAGTCTGATGTACACAATTCTTGGAAACATTCAAATGAAATTTTAAAAATATCGCGTGAGTCATTGATAAGGCTATAAGGTATTTATATTGTTAAGTTACGTATACATAACAATTAACATGCACGAGGCTGTTGCATACATGCATGTTAAACAGCTAAGTTCTGAAATTCATTATCTTTAGTACTAATGTACTTGTTTCTTTCAGATCAAAGAAATCGTTCGATGATCAAATTATTTTATATAGGCATAAAATATTTCAATTTAATTGATTTAAGTACACTACATAGCGTTCTATTGTAAAACATAAAGTACTTTTTTGATACTTAATTATATTTAAACATTGTCAAAATGTTCTCAAACATCTCATCTATCACAATACTTGCACAAAATTGATTTATCAAATCACTCTTTTATCTCGCTGTCAGACAATAAAAATTTGATTTTTGAGTCAATGCGTACGGGATTCGAAGGCTGATGAAGAATAAGTTGGATACGTTACCTTTCGAACACAATCGAATACACATATCATAAAAGTCCCCTGAACATTTATTACGCGAGCGATCGAAAAAAGGAAACCCTCGCTTGCGTCGATGAGACGAAAGAAGAAAAAGCATCTTATCTACAGGCAAGTCACATCGCAGTTGCCATTCATCGGTCGTAATTACAATTCCTTCGGACTTTATATATTATACTTCTGAACGCGTCGATGGACGTGTACGTAAGTAAGGGTCTCACCACAACGGTTTTAGTCTACGAGCGCGTTACGCATCCAATAATGGTAGAACAACTGCAAATACGTGTAGCAAGCCAAAAGAATTTGCAGTGACAACTAAAACGGTGCTGTTCCATTTGAAAGATCTGCTGATTGGAACATTTTAATGATTGAAAAATTGGGTTTTTTGAGTTGCTCTGAACATATTATCAAAATATGGCTGACGCAGCAATATTTATTGCTGAATTAGCGATGCATGTTTTATATTGATGAAATTTTTGAAGATACTATATGCTGATTTAATAGTTGTCATAACAATTCATTGTAAAGAGATAAGTAATTTTTAACCACCTTTAGATCATTTTAAAAAATCTGTTCACTATACCTAAGCATCCCTTTCATTTCAAGGTAATCTTGCATTCTAAATTCAAATAGTATATCTACCATCGACACAATTGGTATAAAGTTATTGTAGAACTAGACATAACAATCCACAAGTCAGAACTATGCATACAGAGTCGGTCGCAAATCCACACATACACACACAAACACACACACACACTGGGGGTATGAGTTAGACGTACAAATTCGGCTTATATATATATATATATATATAGATACACACGTAGGTGGTACGTGGCCGCCTCCAGTAGAATAATTGCGTGCGGTTGGGAAACGGACGTCCTCGTTGATTAAACTGTCTCTCTGCACGTCACTTATACCTATCGACGCGCAGAGCTTTTGAAGATTACGCGCGCGCGCACTTCGTGTATACGTATAAGTAATAACGATTATTATTGTCGGTTTAATGTGTCGTATACGCAGTGCGGCCGCGTTGTTATATATGGAGTCTTTTACGAGGACGTCTACGAAATGTCTCTGGGGCTGTTGTCGCGCGGTATAAACGGGACGGATATTTCAGAGGCTCGGTGTTTGCTCGCGGGGAGAGGAGGAAGTAAGCTTCGAGCCTTAGGCGACTGAAAATGCCTTGCTCGCCCTCTCCTCTGTAACGTCAATGTTGCCATAGCCCTGTAGCTGTTTCTTATTTCTTCCTTTTTTTTTTCACCTGCTCAGGAGTGAAATATTACATTTCACTTGGCACTGAGAATCAAACTGTCAGCACGTTTATTACACTAATTTGTATTGCACTTTAACATCTGAATAACATTTTTCTCAAGTGTTGCTGTAAGGCTCATTTTCGTCGCAATCTACTAGTGCGAGTGGCAACAGTAAAAGCTTTATCAAACATTTTTCTAGCGTTGTAAATAATTTCTGAAATTTAGCATCAACCAAGATGCATACGTGTATATGTACTTTGTGCGTATAGGAAAGGGAAATGCTTGGTAGTCACTTGAGAAAATTTCATAGACTACGCTCTCGCAGATCCTTTCATCCTGTGGGGAAGCGAGAGTAAAAGATCTCCTGAAATATAAATGACACTTAATTAGACGCCCTTCCTACCTTGAAGTGCATGTGCTTCTGACGCCGAGAGTCACGTTATCTTCCTGCCTTCGTCTCGTGCCCCGTATAAAAATCCTTACGCGTGTACAGAGTGAGGCACATTTTTAAAGGAAGCTTCACACTGCCAACAGACGAGTAGGATAAATGTCATATTTTTTTGCGAATGGCATCTCGTTTAATACGCGTGTAATTATTGATTTTTCTTTTGTTTTGTGAAATTCGTTACGATCCATTGTTTTTGAAATTGCGAAGGAGAAATTGATTCGATATGGAGAGTGCGGTTATTGATCACTTAGTCACTGCACGGTCAGTTAATGAAATATAAAATGTTCGAAACAGAATAGATTGGATTTCTGCCAGATGTCGTATAATGTTGCGGGTTCATGTATACGCACTTGTATGGATTGAAAACTTAATACTTTACTCGTGATATGGTTGATTTACAATACCGAGAAGGCACCGGCTGTTTCACTAATTTTGCTAATTTTCTCTAAAAATAAAAGCTCTATAAAAACTACTTTTATAGGGCTCACTATGATTAAAGGTATATGAATTCAATTCCTTATCCCATCGTAAAGCTAAAACTGACGCTATAACGTAAACTATCAAACCTCCCGTGTAATAAAAGAGACACGGAGCACGGACTTTTTACATTTCCCCGACCAAGTATATACATATCAAAATGTGCATCATAAACCTAGAAGAATATTGACTATAAAACCTCTTAAAACGTAACAGCTGCCGTAGTATAATCGCGCGACTCCCTTTAAACTGGCCTTCCCTTATAATTTCCATACACTATCGCCAGAAAGACGTGCCGCGGTCTTTAAACCCAGCGCCAATATGAACCAGCCCTTATCTTCTAAGAAAAGAAAGAGCTCCCAGTGTGTGTATACCGCGTTACAGTAGAAATTTCCTCGCGAATTATTGCGCGCCGAGTGTATATATATATATATATACAGCGTTGGGGGCAGTGAGCGCGCGGATGGCAGGAGAAGCAGCAGCTCTTAATGAAACTCGGCTTTCCTCCCTTTTCTAGACGAGGGCGGCAGCCGCGCCATACGGGGGATGGAAATTGATGCGTCGCCTCGTCTATGTATATACATATATATGCCTCTCGAGCATAACAGAGATGATGTGGTGTGCAACTGTGCGTGTGTGTGTGTGTGTGTGTGTGGAGAGGGGGGGGAGGGGAATAGAGCGGGACACTCCAGCCGCCTTTTCGAGCGCTGCTGCCGCGAATATCATGCGGCGCGACGTGCCCCACGATGCGAATATTTTGCCTTTTATATTCCTTTTCTCCTTTTTCGTGTGTTTTTTCCGGTTTGGCCACGAGGATTTTCGCGCTGCGCTGTGACTGTTTTGGCTACCTGACGATTTTGTTGGATTGTTTTTGGGTGAGAGATTGTTGAAGTCTGGGCACGATTGCACGATTATGTAGCTTATCTTCTGTAATACTACGCGTTCACCTGCAATGAATGTATGTATTATGTTCTTTCTCCAATGCTTTTATGGCAATTAATTAATTTAACATAATTTTAATAAAAAATTTAAAGTATTTCTCTATAGCTATATTACACTTATAATTTTCATTGAATGAAAATAGAATACAAAGATTAATGGATAACATTTTATACGACCAACTATTTTTAGGCTTTTCTCTTTCACTTTCCTTGATAAAGTTCCAAAACCCTGAACGAGGATTTTTTTGAGCTTCTACTATAATCTCTATTGCAACCGACTGGTTTCGCGTCTGGCACATTTCACGTTTTCACTATCACACAGTTTTAATGAAAGTAAATAAAATTGGAATAATGCAATTTTTTACAATAATTCAAGAGTAAAATAAACTATGAAACGATGATGTAGTATAAGCATGTCAACTACTTTGCCCTCATCCTTATCAAAAAAGGAACAAGGTTTTCAAAGAAAGTCATAAGAATGAGTATATAAGTAAGTGATCTCGATGTTTACGAAAGCAATGGGAAAGTGTCTATTCCACACAAACACACACATTGCACACTCGCTAAGTAAATAATTACTCAGCAACGCACGCAAACGCCTACTCACTACATAGGTATACAAAAATATTTCACCTTGAAATTTTAAAACAATAGAAAATTATGCGACTCGTTTAAGTGTATATATATGTATTTAACATGCAAAGTTTACACGCGGTCTTTATTCACGGCTATTTTCTCCACCGTTCGCAGTGGCTGGCGCTTACACACACGCCCATTGTACAGCTTGAAAATATAAAATGCACGTGCGACTTGCTCGACTTTACTCGATACTTACTAAATGTAGCTGACTGATGTATACTTTTAAACGTGTGTGTGTCTCTCTGTTGTATTTGCTGTCGCAACCTTTGTGATCGTCTACATGCTATAATAGCGCGCGATAATATAGTTTTCCTAAGGGAAGTAATCGGGGAATTGATCGTACGAATTTGTATATACGCTGTTTATCTATTATGTCACAAGCTTTGGATGGGGTTTATTTTTGTAATATCACTGTTCATAAATAGAATATTGTGGGTTGAAAATAGCTTTTTATTCTTTATGAAGAGAATATTGTAAAAACGTGTAGTCAATTTTAAAAAACACTTTGATCAATTTAACTGAACGTCATTCAATTTTAATATCGAAAGAAAGTACTTTGATGCGCTCGCATGTGTACACAAATTAGTGAAAAATTCGTTAAAAAAAAAGGAGAAGTAATGCAATATCCGAGTCTAATCAAAGTTTTAATCGTCATGGGGTTGTGAATGCATTCACAAAGTTAACCCTCTCATGTGCATGTCCCATAAATCATTATATACAAAGGGTCGAAAAAAGATAAATCACCGATGATAACAATCTACTGCTTTAAATAAAAAGAAAAATTTTTCGGATAACGTCTGATGATAAATACTGATTTGTTTTTGTAAATTAAAAATAATGTTTATAAATTTACTTTTCAAGACAGCAAATACTTTATATATTATATTTCATCTAAAATTTATATGCTAAAGTTTCATTTATAAGGATGCCAGAAACCTTTATGAGGATATGGAAAGATTGTATCAATATCCACTGGATTAGCGATTATAAATGAACAGATGCTGACCGTGCAATACACAATGATTGCGATAATAGAATTAGTTTCAATGATATCGACCACACTGTAAAATTGACATCGAGACAGGAAATAGCAGAAGGTCAAAAAATCTATTAGATTGTTTAGATAACCGGCGATTTCCGATTGTATTTAATATTGCTAATTAACTTTACAGTCACTGTAAGTAATACTTTCTTAAAGTCGCATAAACAAATCGTCTGGTACACGAATACATTTTGCACGTTATATTCACTATAAAAGTTTTTCTGTTTTGAAACTAATATTATTCTTATCATACGTGATTGTTTCAAGGTAATCTTTATCGTTCTAATAATAATTCTTGGTAACGTTAATTCCTGTAAGCCATAAATTAAAAAAATTATAGTATTCTTATCAGCGCGTCTAATTTCATTGTTATAAAACGAGGTGCACCGACGATAGAATAATAAAAAATGTATAGAAGAACATCGAACATTTCTCATAACGAATAAAGTTAACAAATATAATTTTACAATTCTGTTTGCATTATTGTACCATAATTACTAACGGTTTTCTTGAATCGTCATTTAATACGCATTCAAACAGCAGAAAAAGATCGTCGGGTAATTAAAAGCGCAGAGAGCAATTAAAAACTAGACTAGCCGCCACGACAAAAGCGCGTGCTGCGCAAAATAACCCAGGTAAAGGGTAGGGGGGAGGGGCATTAAAAGCGAGAAATGCGAATATCCGGCACAGCATGAGCGGCCATAATCCCCAAACTAAGCAATAGAACTCGTACTTTGGCTAAAACTTTAAGCCCTCAATTTCACTGACTTCTCAATCTCGGCGCTGCTGGCGGCCGGGCTCCGAAAAGTCAACCTTAAAATCCCGGAAGGATTTGCGCAGATTCAGCGGCATTCAATCCTGCCACCCCCTCTCACACACCGTAATGCCCGAATAAAATTCGTCTCCGCGGACAAACACGATTAAAGTCTCGCGTCTTATGCTTATACATGTAGACCTGTATATATAAATATGTATAGAAGAGAGTTTTGGAAGAAATAATATCGGCTATCGAAGAATCTGCGGTGCATGTATATAAATTCGGCGAGTCGTGCCACGCGAGCGGTGCGGTCTTGTATTTATCTCGTTGACAATTTGGAGGAGCGCAAAGCTGGGGGATTTGAGGCGTTGTTGGCTCGACGTCAAGCACCAGGATATTCAAGGCTAACTGATGGCCTGGTGGAATAACGTTTTATTGACGATCTTGCATTGTCTTTGAAAGTCATATAGAATATGTAATTGTTGATTTAGTAATAATTTAATAAATGACGATGCTGGATGTAAACATTTCTCGTATCGCGATGCTTCTGATTACAATATATCCAAAATATAGTCTAGGTTTAGTTTCCTCAGTACCCGTTAATTAAGCCGCTTATTTAGCAATTAATTATACTTTTGGTAAAAAGTTGATTTAGGAATTATTCAGCAACGACAGATCCAAAAATACGATATTAAACTAAAGTAGAAGTGCAGAGTGGGAGTCTTTCAATAAACAATCATCCAATAACTCACAAAATCTCATTCAACATCAATCTTTCCACAGATCTCAGACTCGCTAATCCTACTTTCATTAAACCAAAGTTTCTTCCTCGATACGTCCCTCGGGGATCCACAATTACATCTGAACGAACCATCATCCACAAGATGATGGAGCTCGCACTGTATCAAATCCCGATAAAATTAGTGACGCGCCTGCAGTCGATCGCAATCGTTCCCGACTCACACAATCAGCGCATTCGCATGCCCAAGCCTCTCTCTCATCTCTCAAAAATACATCCGAGACATACGCTGCTGATCTCCCTTTAAGTCTCTCTTTCTCTCCAGTGGCAGGGCAATCGTTGTGACGCTCGGCTCTCGCGTCGTCGGGGACTTTCCCAGCTTTTCCCGGGGAATCGAATCAATAACTCTCGGGGCTTCCCTCTCTCTCTCTCTCTCTCTCTCTCTCTCTCTCTCTCTCTCTCTACCCTATATAGTAAAGCGCAAGGGGGGTGAAAGAGAAGGCGAGAGAAAGAGATCGGAGCACACGAAACACATTTTCGGGGACAAGCCGAGGGTCTCTCTGAGGGTGGCATGTATACCCAACTGCTGTTACACACAAGGGCCAAATTGGCTCTCGCCTATATACGTATGTATATACACGCACACTCTCGCGCAGCTAAGACTCGATGGATTTATTCCGCGGGTATAATGCGAGGATAGATTTGGATGGGCGACGCTTCTCGTTCGGTGACAAAGAGAGCGCGCGTGAGAATACAACGAATTTCCAAATGTTCGATGGTGATTCGCACGTGTGCGAGAATTAAATCGCTACATAGAAATATTAAATCGAGATATTTTTTTAACTAATCGGTAAGCAATGAAATATCACTAAGTTGACGCAACGACTAATTACATCGCTATAAATCTGCGAAGTAAATTGCGAATCACGCAACGCGTCAGTTAAGCATCGAGAGCACGCGGCGCGCCTAAATTAAAATTCCGCACTTCATCACCGAGAGCAATTACAGCCTTGTCACCATTACAATACATCGAAAGAACGCGTCTCTGAAACGGAATGAAAGGAAAAAAAGAAGCAAAGCGAAGGGAGAGACAGAGAGAACCGAAAACATTATATTGAAAATGTACGACGCCGCGTCTCGTCTATGCACGAAGTGACCCTTTATACGCGTTTCTCGATTTCCTCCGCTACTGTAATATTTGCGAGGGGGGTACCTATATATATGTATATGGCGAGCACATGCAGAATGGTCGGATGAATGAAATAATAAAGGAAGGGCTGTGATATGAGAGCGTAAAGGGAGAATATGTATATTGCCTAGGATGAGAAAAACGCTTGATCAGGCACGTTTAGAGGTCCCACATGCTCGATTCCGGATGAATCTTCTCGACTATAATCGAGTAAAATGGTTATAGTCATATAGTACTTCAGATGAGACTTCGATTGTCAACTTCGCACTCGATATAGGATTTTTCCATTTTCCGAAAAAAAAGGAAAGCGCGCACTTGTATACCGCATTGTATAAATGTATTTCGATTGAATAAGTAAATGATTCGGCTCTTGTAAAATTCATAGTTCGTATATAACTGGGAATCACGCACGCGTAGAAACATTGACGAGGAGAGTGAAGCGATCGCGAATGCAGGGAAATAAATAATGGATATTCTCTCAGCCCCCCCGTTAATGCGTTTCTACGAAATAAAGGTCCCTGGATGGCAGCACTGAATGGCCGGTGCGCGTAAACAAAGCCTCGCACCGTCGAAAAATGCACCCTATATAAGGTCGATGCCTCGGCTGCAAATGTTAGTGAATTAATGCACACGCACACATATGCGCCGCTCGTCTATACTTTGGTGTATGTATTGATGGAAAAGTGGGACTGCGCGTGTGCGTGATGGACTTGATCTTGAAAAATGACGAGGTTCGACATTGAAATAGGTATTGCTGTATATTATATTCGTGACTCTCGCTCTTTATTCTTGTATTCCTCATGCGGGTGAATTATGTGTAGCGAAAGACAGTTGCTGGTCAGCCTTGATTGAAAGTAATGAATTTTCTAATCTCGTTGTTATTACAATTTAAATGTATAAAACAACTGCAACATGTACGAACGTTGTAGTTCGATCCAGTTGTTTGAAATACGTTGTATCTGTAAAGAATTCGTAACAGTTCTATTTAATTCGCATTAAAATATTAAAAGCGAGTAGTTATTTTTTTTTGCAAAAATGAAAATTAATTTTTTCATATTGAGAGAGTAGGAGGAGAAGTTCTCTTGCTTCGCGCAGTTTTTCAAACAATATTCAAAGTTCGAATAATTGAGTTGGAAACCTGACAGAAACTCGTTACGCCCACACTGTGAAATTTAATAACGTGCAGCCTTTGAACGCTTTTTCAAAATAATTAATATTTATAGAATAATAAATTCACTCCAACATAAAATAAAAATGTATTTATTATACAAAAACTTTTATTTACGCACAAATTAATATTTATATATTGCTGTAGAATCGCGAATCATCCACGAGACAATTCTGCACGTATAAGCAATTATTTTTCTTTACAAAATCGACGGTTTATTTATCGAAAGCCACACATCAGTACACAAAAGCCAGCAATTCGAATTAATAAGAGCTAATGCACTCGGTGACCAAGTCCATTTTCGCATTCAATACTGTACCGCCTCGCGCAGTTAATTATAGCGACTGTTTACGCGAGTCCAAGCATCGACGGCACAAAATCAACTCTCCGCTTTTTCATTCACCCGGGTGTAATAAGAGAAATTTCAAATATCTTTCCGAGAATCTCGCGTGACAATGAACGAGAAAAAAATGGTATATATAGTACGTGTGCGCGCTCGAATGGATAATATGCGAGGCCCAGACTGGACGTAAACAAGGCTGAATCGAGGAGAAACTTCGCTGGGCTTTGCGGGTGGACCGCGCGCATATATGTATATATAATACGGCAGATATCGATTGGGCGCCGCGTGTGGAGTTGGTGAGAGCCGCGGGAGCGTGAATCGCGCTACATTTGCGATGCGGACTGTGCGGCGAGAGGGAAGGCGTTGATGATTTCTTGGTTGTTATATATACATGGGCTTTTATTTATGCTTGTGCGTGGAGATATGGAGATGCTGAATGTGCTGAATGATGAAGTTATGGTACAGATAGATTTGTTTACATTTATTGTTTTTTTTTTTTTTTTTAATAAGAATCTACACTAGTTATAAAAGTAATTTATTTAAAATAGTTTCGTAATGTTAAAAAGTATAAATTGTATTGATACTTCATGAATGAGGAAAAAGTTTCACGATGCATTCTGTCTTTTTACAATGAACTTTATTTATTTATTTATACATTGATTCATGGTATATTTTTGCAAAATAATTGTTGAATAATGAAGCGAAATAAGCTTTTCGTTTTACTATTTAACCCATTAAGCCCCAAATGAACGCTTCTTCCAGACTTTTTTCTTCGACTCTATTTAGTATGAAATCGGTCCTATAAAAAATCAAGATAAGTCATTTCCGACGTAAAATTGTCTGAACTTTTCATTTATGCAGCCAGAATTTAAAAAAAATGCGTATTACCAAAGTTATATTTGTTTATTTAACAAAAAATACGAAATTTCGAGTGAAATATTTTTTTTAATTCGTATTTTTGGATCGAAATCTTCCAGGGATTTATGCGACTAGAGGAATTTTTGCGTCCATGGATCCTAAACTTTAAAGC